>RJWM01001904.1:0-141303 GCA_004363535.1 Dasyprocta punctata | reverse complement strand
CTAAACATACTTGACCAAGAATTTGGATTAAGGTGCATTTTTTTCCTCTGGGAATAAAATTCTTCACGATAAGATTTTAGAGATAATGTTTAGTTTATATCCTCATTCTCCTTCATTCTGATATGCTCTCCTGTGCCAGTCATTCACTTACTGCCTTTCTGGTATTTAGACTCACACTGGCTTTTTTTTTTTTTTTTTTGCACTTTGTGTCTCTGAGGCTGGAAGTCTATGAACCTCTTTTGATTCACCACCTCGCTCTAGCTACATTCTGCCAGTAGGGGGAGCTGGAGGGAGAGTGAAAGAAGAAAATGGCGCAGACTCCCTGTTTCAATTTACTTTCTGGTCTCTCACCTATGTTCTAAGCAGTGAGTCCTCACGCTTAATGCAATAGTTCTTTCTTATCCCAGCAGCCGAAACCAGGTGGCAGCAGTTTTTCTGACACTTATAGAACCAGTAACACATACCTCCCCATACCCCATCCCTACCCCACCCCATCCCCTGTCAAGCAGGTGGGACCACTGGTCAGTAATTAGAGTTTCAGTCCCAGTCCCAGGGTGTTTCTCTTCTAAAATATCCAAAGTTGTTTGTTTGTTTATTTATTTATTTATGTCACATATTGGAGGTCTCTTTCCTTTGTTCCCACAGTCCTAGAGTGACAATTATTTCCTGTGGTTACCACTTGTGGCTCCCAGAAAATGTTCTCTTTGCTTTCCCAATTTTTTAATGCACAGTTCTTTATGCTGAACTTTATGTTCAAAGAACCTGAGTGGTCTCTGATACCTGACTAGACCTGTAATATGCCTCGTTCATCTTCTTCTCCTCCTAGGCGAGGGTGAGCCAGGAGATGTGTATGAGATTACAGCAGAGTTCTAGCATCGGACTCACCAGAGTCTGTTTTCAGAGCGTGAGCTTTTATCACGCTTTAGGCAGTTATGGCCTAAGAAGATGAACATCCAAGGAAACAAACCTCTCATCAGCAGCTCCTGCTGTCTTCTCTAGGTGCGTGTGACAATGAGCAAACAGATACTAATTTGCCACATTTGTTCTTCTCACTTGGAACCCTGGGTCTTCTGGCTTTAGCAAAATCACAGAGTGAAACCCTAACTATGCTTCTACTTTCTGATTTTTCTCCTGAAAATATAGAGCTGCTACTGTCCCTGGCTGGCTACCAGAACAGCTAAGCCTATCTAAAGCATTGGACTCTACTAAGTTAAGGAGTGTTTGATTCTCAGAACCTGAATTTATGTTTTTACATTGGCATTTTTGCTTGCGTGTTCATGTTCATGTATGTGCATCCATCTCTTTCCATGTTTGTATGGGCACAACACATGTCAGTGCATAGATGCATGAGCCTATGTGTGGATCTGCTCACACTACATGGAACTAAGCCTTCTATTTTTACCGCTGTATCTCCGGTAGCTAACATAGGGTCTGTGCTAGTGGATGTTGAATGAATGAATAGATGTATGATAGATGTTTGTTAATGCTAATGCATTAACATTAAAAGAGAAAGAATAGTATCTCCCTACTTTGTTTAAGGTACATTCACCTAATTCAGCTCCATTTCATAAAAGTATAACATAAGGGACCTATAAAATCTTCTACAGGCCACAATGAATAAAATATGAAAGAAGAAAAATTAATTTTAAAATATTTTATTTAATTAATACATCAAAAATATTATCACTTCAATGTAGTCTATCAAATAATTATTAATATAATATAGAAAATCATTAATGTGATATATTATTTCTAAGTCTTTAAAATCCAGTGCATATTCTATGCTCACAAAATATTCCAGTTAAGATTAGTTGCACTTCAAGAGGCTCAGTAACCCTGGGTGACCCATGTTTGCAGTATTAGATCAGATTTTGACAATTTCCCTTGGGTGATGAACAAAAGTATACTTTCTGTTTTCTGTAAAATTTGGAAATTGGGAATCTTAGAAAGTGGCACTTGCTGCTTGGGTTTAAGAAATTTTGTTTGGGAATAATATTTTTAACATTTCCCTAGTTGCTACAAAAGCTATACATTACAGCTCTTTCTCCTTCTCTGTTCTCCCATGCTAGTGCACTGAATGTAACAAAAATAGAACCTACACTATTCTGAAACCCATTTCTCTACCCCTAAAACTTGAGCTCCTTAGTTGGAAACTTGCCTCCATCTCTAAAATCTGATCCATTCTAAAAAGGTTTATTTTCCCCTGGAACAGACCGTCTCTTTCCTAATACAGTCTTCTAGCAGAACTATAAGAAGTAATAGTACAAAATAGAAAATATAAACAAACGTTCCAAGAAAACATCTGCTGCCCCTTCTATTTTATTCCCTGCATCCTCGATCTCTTCATATCTCTTCTGATATCACTTATTGTATTCTCTCCATCTTTTTCAAAAGGCACAGATCCATTAGGTTCACAAAATCCTCACCTGCCCCATTTTAAGGCTGTAAGCTTGGTGGAAATTTACATGGCATTGGTATAAAACTTTGTGTCTCCTCTTTCTCCCATCTCACCTTTTCTGTTATCCAAGAATACAGAATCTCAGAGATGGCTCCACTGGCATCAGACCATCTGCCCATTACACATTCAGTGTCTTAAAATCCTCTAAATATGTGGAAGTGATTCTTAACAAGTGGGAGTGGGGTGGGAGAAATGTTAAATATTTTTCATTAACGTATACTGTTAACTATGCCAGTAAATTATGTATAATTAAATTTAATTTAGAATTAATGGCAACATTTTTCCTCACTAATGAAATGGTTATTTGTTATTAGGAAAATATTTATTGAAGTGGAATTGTGTGATCTCTCACATCACCATTAAACCTTGTTAAACCATTTTTAATTTCCATTTGGGTTTAATTAAGATTCATTAAGCATTTTATTAAATCTAAATTAAATTCTAATGGAAATTAGGTTTCCAAAGAGAGACAGTTTGGCCTTTCTCCATTCCTAGTTCTCTCAAAGTAACCAGTTACGAAAGGACCCAGAGCAGAGTGGGTCCTCATTAATGTTGATAGCACAACAAGACTGACAGCGGTTCTAATTCCAGAACTGTCTCTGACTCATTGTGAGATCTTGGGCAAGTCATATCATTTCCATGATGAGCAGTTTACTCCTCTGTAAGATGAAAATTTTACTATAAGAATAGCTGTGGAAATGGAAAGGCAAGGGTTAGATACTAAATGTGTTTCCATTGTCACCTTTTTCTTGTCTCAGGTACCTGCAGCTCATAGAAGAAGAAAGGAAGGGAATTGGTTACAACTTTTTAAAAATGTCAACATGTGTAGGATTGTCAGTCTGAAGCCTGGATTCAAAAGAGAGTGCAGTGAGGAGAAAAAGAAGTAATTAGAACATGATTCTAACCTCAGTAAAGGACAGCCCAAGAATACAGGAGCTGGAGCCCAGGCCAGATGTGATGAGTCTCATCTACTGGAAACCCATAAGAGAGTTGGCTTCCTCTTGAGTTTGATGGAACATTGTGGAATAGCTGGTTAAAGGGAAGCCAGTACTACATGGATAAATCATTCCTGATCCAACTCAGTGCGGTTCAGGGGTAAACTAGACCATCTCTGTGAATCTGCTGAGTGCCAAGTCACACACTAAGGATGTGGCAGTCAGTATGGTCAGGCAAATACTCTTGGTACCTTCATGACCTGAGAGTGAGAGATCTTTTGAGAACATACTGCCACATAATGCAAGCTATAATGGGATGCAGATAATGTACTATGTTAAGGGGATTGTGCAACGTGACAACTATTAGATGCCTGCTCTGTGTGATTGCCAGCTTATCATCCATTTAAGAGTCTCTTCTCTGAATTCTACTTTAGGTCTCTATTAGGCTTTTGACTTAACTTGAAACTTGACTTCAGTCTTATCTGAGCTCCAGAAAAACTTCGTTATTTCTTTAATGATCTATCAACTGGGTAAGTATTTTCACCTGATAGTAGGTGTCTCCCTAAAGAGAAGTATTTACTTTTGAGATAATTTTCACCCCTAGTGTAAGATCGTTAGAGATGGAACAGTTCATGTTTGAAATAGATCAGCTTCAGATTGAATTTTTGCCATATTGATATTTGAAGAAAGTTCTGCAAACTCCAGTGAGCCTCTTACTTTCCAGTAGTTTCCCCTGTTCTTCAAACATTCAGCAACTAGAAACAGAAAAATATTGCACACTCAGTCGCATCTCTAGGCCACATTAAGGAAGGGGTAGTCCTTGAATGATTCCTCTGTCAAATAAAAACCAATTACTTCTTTTCATCAGACTAATGCACAGTCATGTGCCTGCATATGTGAACACAGAGATAGGGACACATACACGTATGTCCACTCCTCTGAGTAACTTCTACCTACGCTTCCAGATCTACTCGCCACCCATTCCTACCCTGTTCGGTGATCAGAATCCCAACCAGTACCCATAATTTCAGTGGATTCTCTTGATTTCTGAGTTCTGATTGAGGACAAATTATGGGTAGTACCAACATAAAAGTTCAGAGACAAAAAAGCAAGGCAGATGAGAATCACTAGAAGGAAAACAGAAAGAAGAAAGGCCCAGTCCTGCAGAAAATTTGTCAAAAGAGTGCAGTGTATCTAAGTCTTTCTCTCTTCTACCCAGGAATGGTGTCTTGGTTACTTTTACTTTTCTCTCACTGCTGGGACAAAATACCTGACACCCAAAATGAAGGAAGGAAAGGTTTATTTATCTTACGGAGTTTTTCTTTTTTTTTTGGAAATTTTGGTCCATAATCACCTGGTTCCAAGGCAGCATGATATGACACTAGAGCAACACTTCAAGGCAACAGCCAGAGCAAAAAGCAGCCAGAGCAAAAGAGGGCAAGAGCAAGCCTCTTCTCCTCCATTATAGTGTATGCAGGCCACCCCTCACCCCCAGGGCAGGTGTAACACTCATAAAATCTCCTTGCCTTCCTTTGCACAGGATGAGGATATTTACAAAGTAGGAACCCCGGCTCCCTGCTGAGTCTCTCAGTTAAACTTCCAAACTTCTCAAGTTGACACAATGTATCAACCATAATAAATGGGGTCATTTAAAATTATGTATTTGAGTATCTTAGTCACTTTCCTCTAACTGGCACAAAATATCTGACACCTACTTTGAAAGAGGAGAGGTTTATTTGGGTTCATGGTTTTTTAAAGGTTTCATTTCATAGACAGCTGAATCCAAAAGGGAACAGCGTTGTGGAATGGGCTTGCTGTGGAGGAAAGCTGCTCCTGGCAGTTAGAAAGCACAAAGAAAAGGGAGGAGCTCCAGAACGGAGACATACACTTCCAGGTCACCTCTTCGATGACCCAGTGATCAGTCTCCAACCAGACCCTGCCCCCTAACAAGTCAACTCTAGCACCCCCACATAGTACAGTGCATGAGGGCTTAGGAGGACAGATCCACACCACAATACTGAACATGCATTGGTACAGGAAAACAATTGTAGCATTAGGGTGGGAGCTGAGAGAAAATATTACAGACCTTTACACAGGTGTGAATTGGCAGGAAAATCAGGCCATAACTCCTGTAATGCGATGTTTACTTTATGGGGACACCTTTCTCCCCATCACCTTGATGTTCCTTACTGCGCTCCCTGTATCTCCAACCTAGGTGAGTATCAGGAGACCTGGTCAACAGACCCATCTCTGATGCTTTCTCTCTATGGATTGGGAGAATTGTGCAATACCTTTATATCAGTTTGCTTATATGAAAAATGAGGTGGTTATGAGGACTGAAGAAAACACAAGCAATACAAAAATTTGCATGGTTATCTGGTATAAAATTAGAACTAAAATACTGGTTTTCTTCTGCCTATGTCTTCTTTTTTTTTTTTTTTTTTTTCCTTCACTTCCCTCCTTCTTCCTTGCCATTTTTCTTTCCTAGATCTGGTGTTAAAGTTCCTTCTAGACATTCATTATTACTGTTGCTGGCAGGGTTATTATTTTGTTTGTGTTGTTATCATTTCTGGGAATGATATTATTCTTTTTATCATTATTGGATATATTATTATTTTTTTGTTGCCATGCAATTTTCTGTATTCTGCTAAAAACAAAAACAAACACACACACAATAAAACTATTGCCTTGAACTCTGAAAGCTGTCATCTCTTTCCCAGTATCCTCACCTGGGATGTATTGTCTTGTTCAAACTGTGTCCTGTGTCCTATATCTATACATTCCATGAGACAGATAATCTAGGTGCAGACCATTGTTCTGACTGCAATCCTAGTTCTTGCCTGGAAATACTCAGGATTGAGGGAGTCATATCTCTCCCCAAGTTTTTCCATTATGCCTTGAGTCCTGCAAAGGACTTTTGGGCTTTTAATACATTGTTTTGTCTTATTTATAGGCTTAATCCATTAGTGTTAGGTTAAGAAGAAAAATTAAAACCAAAAACAATATTCCCAAGAGACAAAATCAATTAATTTTGTGTTTCTTGGTTGTGGGTGTTCTCGTTAACCAGTCTCCCCAGCTCTGGAGCCCAGATTGAATGTCAATGCAAATCTGACTATTGATAACAAAGTCTATCTTTTTAGGGTCACCACTTCTAACTTGGCTTTTCCTCTTGTAGCTGACCAAAAAGGCCCTCTTATACCCACATGGATGCACTTTCGATTTTTGCAGCCCAGCTGAACCCCCTCATGGTTCCACTCTGATGATAAGCCCTGTTAAGTCTTCCACTTTCATCTGCCTGGGTGGTATCAGGATTTGGGGGACATGTAGCCTCAGCCTTTGTGTTTGGCTGGCATGTGACTGTGAGGGTCTGCTGAAGTAAACAGGTTTTATAAAGTAGACAATGATGACAATAAAGATAATAATATGAAAACAAGTTGTACAGGACATCCAGTTTGCTGTGTTAGGGGCCCTGGAGAGATGATACTTGATTCCCATTACCATGGTAGTCAGAAACCATTATCCCATTTATTAGACAAGGAAAGAGGCCCAGGGGGATGATTATCTTACCCAAAGACACACACCTCACAGTAAGGAAGAAGCAGAATTGAGATTGCATTTTGTTTCCCCTCCCCCAAGTATCTTGGGTAGTATTTTTCTCTTTGCCCCACATTAAATCAAGTTCTCAGACAAAGAGAGAGCAGGAAAGAAGACAAGTAATGAGGGAAGTGGGATGTTTGCGAATCTTACCCATTCCAATCTGGTGGAAATGAAAGGGAGTCCTGAGGGATAGAATGTTCAGCTTGGCCACTTTCTAACATCCTTCTTGCTGTCCAACTCACAACCTGTGGATTGAACTCAAGGCTCTGTGTTCTGTCTGTACCCAGCATACATCTCCGTAAGCCTTCTTCATGGAGTATTTTCCTGTCTTTTCCAGTTCTCTTCTAATAAATATCACATGTTAAGAATGGAAAATAGAGATGGGGATTTTGTTTCCTTCTCTTTCTCTTCCTATTTCTCCTTTGAAAAGTTAGACTTAAACAGCTCCTAGTTGTTATTGCTGCTCTGTTCTTTCAAAAAAATTTAAATATTGTGGTAAGTTATCTTTCCTATCCCAGTACCTGTGTCTTCCCTTCTTCAGTGTCCTCCAAAATCCTGTGCAAGAATTAGAAAGATTCATATTTCCACTTCACCCCTTAGTGGGATTTGGAACTAATATTTAGACTTGAGATTAAGGACACAGTGTCATTGAATCTGTAATGCGCTCATGCCCCAAATTATTTGATGATTCTTTTGTTCATTCAACAAATATTCATTAAGTAATCAAGTGATCTAAACTTCAAGCCCTGGAAATGGACCGACTGAGTGTGTGTTCTAGTCCTGACACTTTAAAATCTATGTAAACCTTAAGTAAGTTACTAAAGAAAGTCAAGTTTTATTACTTACCTCTCTTGTAAAACGGAATTAACAACAGATTAGTGTTTTTAGGATTAAATACTTGACATGTCATGTGTTGATGTCTCATGCACTTGACATAATCCTTCAGGATATATTTAGTGAAGTCAGAGGTTCCCAAACCTCTAGAAGGAGTGTGTGTGTGTATGTGTGTTTACCTGGGGGAGATGGAAAAAGACTGGATTTCTGTGTGGCTCCATCTCTGTGGGGTTCCTGGTAGCTATTTATATGGATTTGACCAAGTCTTCTAGCCTCTCCGACCCTCAGCGTCTTCATCTCATGGGATAAGGTTTTCATATATATATAAGATTTAAAAATATTTTTTTTTGTACTGGGGATTAAACTCAGGACCTTGCACTTGCCAGGCAGGTGCTTATGCCACTGAGCTATATCCCCAGCTTAAAAAGAGTTGAATCAGTGTAACTGTCCATTAAAGAACTATCTCAGGTGCTTTATCTCCTGTCAGGCCAAGATCCACTGGTAGGTACCTACGTCTTTAAGAAGCCACTAGGAATGCTCTCAACTATAGTCAGGGCATTGTCCAAAGCCTGTGGGATTAGTCTTATAGCACTCATTTTTTTTCTTTCTTTCTTTCTCTTTTTTTCTTTTTCTTTTTTGTTTCTTTTCTTTTCTTTTCTTTTTTTTTTTTTTTTTTTTTGAGAAAAATGAACTCTGAAAACCAAAACAGTGGCCACTTTTCTCTTCTGACACCTTATTTTTCTCCAAGTTAAGCTACACTGGTGACCAGATGCTGGACCCTGACCTGGAACAGCCCCATCCCTGTATTAATCAGTCCTATGGAATTGATGGGAGCAGAAGAGACTTTCAGGCTGGCTTCTCCCAGACCTCCATCCCTGCAGGTGTCACCCAGAAAACTGAATATTCAAGACATGATCTTAGATCTGAAAGAGTCCTTTGTAAAATGATAGATCAAAGGGATCTATTTGATTTTTTAAATAAACTTCTTAAGATTTTGTTTTTAATTGACACATAATAATTGTGCATATTTGTGGTATATGGAGTAATGTTTCAGTACATAATGCATATATAGTGTGGTAACCAATTCAAGATATTTAGTGTACTAGTCATCTCATACATTTATCTCTTTATGGGAAAAACATAAATATTAACTCTTCTAGCTATAAGCTTCCATGGGCTGATGAATTTTTTCTCATGGCCTCTTCCTCCTCTGATCACCATATTCTCTATGTCTACTTTAAAGTAAATTTAGATTATAAGAAATCTTCAAAGCGAATTCAGAGTTCTTATGTCTTTCTTTCTGCTTCTCTTAATGTTAGCATTTTATACAATTGTGCTACATCTGTTAGAACTAAGAAACTTTCTGGTAAATTATCTTGGGACTCTGAATTTTACCCACTTATGTTTTTGTTGTTCTAGGATCTAATCCAGAATATTACTTTTCACTTTGTTACTTGATTTTCCCCCAAGTATGGGGATTAAACACAGGGTCATACATATGCTAAGCAAACATTCTATCACTGACCTACACTCCAGCCAAAATCCATTTGAATTTCAATGTATCAGTATTGACATTTTGATCTAGAGATGTTAATCAGACTTCATTATGATAACAAAGTGTCTATGGTAATCAGATTATAATAAGGAATGGTTTATTTTCTTTCACAGCTTTACAGGTTTCAGTTCATGGTCAGTTGGTCTTTTGCTTTTGGGTTGGGGGTTAGGCAGCACATTATAATGGGAGTGAATGGCAGAGGAAGCTGCTCATCTCCTGGTGACTGGGAAGTGACAGAGAGATAGGAAGCAGAATCCCAATGTTTCCATCTCGAACATGGCTCCAATGACGTAGCTTCCTTCTGTTAGTCCATCACTTAAAGGTTTCACCACTTTCCAACAGCACCGCAGGCTAAAGGTTAAGCCCTTAAACACATGGAGCTTCGGGGGACATTCAAGATCCAAACTGTGTCAACTAGAGAGGGTGGAATTTGAACTCTGATTTCAGTATCTTCCGTAATTGATCAGTTCATTGCCAGCATCTGTGTCTTGGTCTTACACTAAGGACATGATCATAATGCTTATGTTTTACCAGGTATCTTTATAAGAAATTGTTTTGACTTTTTTTCCCCTGAACTCAGAGGTTAAATGGGGAATATTCTCTTGTCGGAGGGCTCACATTGGTTGTAGGTGACCACATGGATGATGCAATTAGGCTTGAGACTCATTTCACAGACACTTTCCAGAGCTTGCATGTGTCCAGCCAACCACAAGAGACAGACAGAGGCAGAGTAGATACAAACATAGATTCTCAGACACTTGCAAGCCCAAATCAGTTCATTTATTTATTCATTTATTCATTCACAGAACAAACATTTATTGAGTACTTTTGATGTGCTGGGCCCTGTGCCAGTAGAGATTCCTCATCTTCTGCTTTTCAGATCTGCAATTAAAATCCCCATCGGTGCAGTTATATGAAAGACTTGGGAAACTGAATACTTTTCCAGAAAATATTTCTAAACTTCTCAAAGGAGAGAAAAGCTAGTTTCTATTGGACACAATGGATCAAATAAATCAGTTCAGAATGCTTTGTAGAGTGATCCTATTCCTGATAGCAAGAAGAAAGTGGTGTTCTGTTGTACTCTAGTGACCCAGTATTTTTCAGGGTAGAGAAAATACAGAGTGACTCCAGGCCCATCAGAAACTTTTGTTGTTACATCCTCTCTGCCTCTTCCTTCCTGTGTATAGAAGTGATTCAGTGGAAAATGAGAAACATGCATGCAAGTATCAGAATAAACTGTGGCGTCTGTCTGGAGAGTAAGCCGTTGGTCCCAACTTCCTGGGACCATAGTGGACATTGTCAAGAAGGGACAGACAAGTGTGCTCTGCCATGCATGGGTCATCATCACTAAGATGGACAGTGCTAATCCCAAAAAAGAACTAGAATGTAGGACAATTGAAGATGTTATAGCATGTATCTAGATGTCCCCTCAGAACCTCATGTACTCAAAGGTAGAGTTTTTCTGAGCTGGCTGGATATAGTATGTGAAGCTAGGGTTAAGGGTGTAATGTTGGTATTAAGGCACAGCCCAAAGGGCAGGTAGCCCGGATGAAATATAAAGGCAGACTTGCTTACTTGCTGCCATTGCTTCCCTACTTCACTGCTTTGCTACCTTCTGCTCGCCTTGCTTTGCATGGACTGTTTTTCTTCCATGAAACCCTTCTGTCATGTCACCCTACATTGGAGTCAGTTAACTATGGACTGACACTTCTACAAATTGTAACCCAAAATAAACCTGTCCTTTTTTAATTTAGGTGCTGGGTATTTAGCCTCAGCAATAAGAAAAATAGCTAAAACAGAAGGAAAAGACATATTCTTGGGAAATACCTACTATAGCAGTCAAGACAGGAATAGAGTTACCTGAGAAACTGTGTGGTGAGGGGCATGTGGACCACAGCATTCACATTTTTCATTGCTATATTCTGGAAACTAAAGAAGTGCAACAATGTCACTGGCATGTGAATTTTGTTCAGAGGCCAGCAAGTCAAAGTGTTTCCTTGGAAGCCTGGATGGGAAGGCTGCAGAAGGTGAGAATATTTTATCACCTAGAAGTCTGTTATGTATTAAAGGAAAGTGAGATGAAAAAAGACAATGGTAATAAAGATTCTGTGTGGTGAAGGAGGGAGTAGCTGCAGTGTGTCTACTGTTGGCTCAGAAGAATATTTCAAAAGAGCCCACACTGGAAAGGTTTAAATGTACTTTGGGTTCTCTGCCATTCTCCATGCGATGGGATAATGTTAAAGAGAGAATTGTTCAGTGACTATTTGCCTAATGGAAAGAGAAATTTTTTCATGGTTGAGTATTTTCAGGATGTAGTATATACTTTGTAATTTGTGCAAAAAATCAGAATAGGTGGAGATGTACAGAAAAGGGAAACGTGAGATTTCAGCTGTATTTGCCTTTGTTGTGTGGTGATCAACCTAAGAGGAAGCAACCTAGGTTCATCCAGGCTCTATTTGCAGGGAGTTGGATGTGATTGAGAGTAACACCACAATCATGACCTCAGCACCAATTTGTTCTGGAAATTTCCAGATCTGACTGTTGTGTCTTGATTCTGAGTGTCCTTTGGCAAGAATCTTTCTTTTAGTCTGGGCCTCTTGACCTTAGCCTTGGAATATGATCCATGAGCTGGGTAATAAGCAAAAGTGATCAGAAGAATAGCACCAGTATCTGCAAAGATTCATCCTTGTGCTATTTCCTACCACTCTAGCAATGATGGTAGACATCACTAATTCATCGTGGCACTCTTCCTATTAATTGCATGCATAACTTCATGATCTTTATTAAAACAAAGCCCCGAAGAGCTACTGTATATTTTTCACAGCAGGTGATAAAGATGAAACCTGTTATTCATTCTTTAGATAGAAGCAGGTAGGGAAAATGGGACATTGTCGTGTAACAGGAGGCTCCATTCATTACATCTTCATTGATTAGTATGACACATAAAGAATCTGTGATAAACTGGGATTCCTCATAGAAACTTGGAAGTTTTACAGATAAATTTAGGTTGATGTATTATAAATGACTGACTATTGCAGGGAAGAAGGGAGGGAGGAAGGAGAGAGACAAAGAGAAAGGAAGAAAGAGGAGGAAGGAGAAGGAAAGGAAGAGGAAAAAAAGGAAAAGGAGAAAGAAAGGAATGGAGGAAAGAAGGAAGAAAGAAGAATTATTTTAAGTTGGGCTTTACATATGGTGCAGAGATACAGAAGAAGGTATGACTACCCATACATGGTGGGTCACAGAAGGTATCATGAGAAGTAATATTTGAGCTTAGTCATGGAATCAGTGAGGGGTAGATAGCATAGTTCATGCAACTGATAGTCTAGAGGAGAGGTCACTGAAGACATTACTCTTTCTGGAAATGTCATAGGCATGCTTACGCGTGTTTTTGATTTTTCATTCTTTATGTAGCCAGAGGGATTAATCAACACGAATGACAATCTAGTGAAAAAAGAAAGATACAGGAGAAGTGAAGGAAAGAGGAAGAGAATTTATGTTATAAAATCTTTAGAGTGACCAAGTGAGAAGTTAATTAAAAATCGTTCCCCTTGAAAAAAATTGGAAAGGAGGAATTTTATTTCTTCTATCCGGCAAAGCCATTGAAGAGGACAAATATTTACTTTTCCCCTGCAGTATCCATTGACTCTTTAAAAATCCTACTGAGGTTGCCCCTGAGGGACTGCATCTCTGCACTATAAGCTCATGTTTAAAGACATAGCCAAAAGCCTGGCACAACCAGGTGAAGTGAGAGTATAACCTTAGTTTAGGGATACAGAGTGTGACATAGGCCTAAGTCAAGTAGAACATTGAATTCCTCTGGTCATACTGATTTGCCAATAAATTGTAATGAGAATCTAGTTGAAATTTTTAGGACTTTCTGACTCTTTCACTGGGTTGATATTTTAGGATGTCTAAGGTTAAAACTGGTCCCAGATGACTTCCTGAGACAAGAGTGTGTCAGCGTGGAGAGTCAAATCAGAGGAAACAGATTAAAAAAGAAACACTAGATCCAAGTAAGTATCTCTATCAATTTACGCCTGAAACTAGAATTATTCCTGTATTGCTAGTTAAAGAACTTTAGATTTCTAAAAATTCAGTTTAAATTGGGCTTTTTATTGCTTGTAATCAAACAGGTACAAAGCTGACTTTGAGTCTTCATGTTAATTGTATTAATCGTCCCATGGGGAAGAAACAAGGTAACCAAACCTGGGGAACATGAAAAATGAACTAAAGCTAAGAAGTCTACTTTAGTGCTAATCTCCAATGCTGAAAGGTGCTGAGTGGCTTATATCCCCCCTGTTTTTCAAGTATTCCTGGAAGAAATCTGATCAAAATTTCTGATTCGAGTTTACTTATTTCTTTTCTTCATTGTGCCCAGTCTACTTAAGAGTTCATCAGAGTCATTCTTCATTTCTGTTTCTGTGCTTTTTGACTCTTAACATTTCCTACTCTCTGTTAGATTCTTTTCCCTATCTATTCTTGCATGTTGAATACTTTTTCCATTAATACTTTTGGCATAGTAGCTATTTAAAATTCTTCGATAGTTTCAAAACTTTTGATACATCTAAAGTGATGAGTCTATTTGTTTCTACTTATTTTTACTTGTTTGCTCTTCTTTTCAAATTTTATTTTCTCTGGCTTTTTAGTATGACTTAAATTTTTACTGAAACTGGATGTGATGTATTGGATAATAGAAACTGTGTAAACAGGTTATTAGTTTGATGTTTTATGTTAGGAGTGGGATTCTATTTATTTATTTTTTTCCATCTGTAAGGGACAGAGACTTCAATTGCCTGTAGTAGCCTTGATTTTGTCTTAGTGTTTGGGCTTCCTTAAAAACTCCTTCTTAGTAACATTTAGTGCCTTCAGCAATAATTCACTGTTACACTAAAGCATGAATGACAGAGTAGTAAGGTAATTCTGTAATGATATGATTAAGTTTCAAATTTTTTTGTGCTTTCTGCCTCTGAGTTGTGATTTTCACAAGTATTTTTCAGAGTTTTTTTTCTGCTTTGAGTGGGATACAAAAGTCAGTGCATTAGAGGTTAGGAAATTTCTCTTCTTTTACATTGGATGAGGCTCTCTCAGAGTCTTTCTTTATCTGAGCTGCCTTTCTTTGGGAGGATGGTCTGGAATATTTTGAAATAGCTAGTTTATACTTCTTCCTTCCAAAAACCTAAAGGCTTTCTCTTGCATCTTTAAGATAGAAAACTTGTAGGTTACCTAGAGGTTAAGCCAATGAGGGACTGGAGGCCTCCCTAAAACTGCAATCTCAAGGAATTTCACAGTCTCAAGCCAGTGCAAGCTCTGCCCCCAGCAATTCAGCAAGATGACCAAGTACGTGTTATTGTGGACTAATGGCTCCAGCTACTTCTGCTCCAGGCAGTCAAGGCTTAGCTTTGTTTTTCTTTATTTACTTGTCTCTTCAGATTTCTTGCTGGTGGTTTGCCCTATGCCCTCAATTTTCTGATAGATTCAATAGAAGCTATTGATCTTTAGTTTGACTCCAAGATCTCTACATGTCAGAGATAAGAGCCAGTTTTGTTTATCCTAGTGTCAGTATTGTGTATTTTTTGCATCATTAAATTTTAAATGTATTTGCATCCTTATATTTGGATTTCTTGTAGTCAACATTTAGTTAGGTCTTGCTTTTTATCCAAACTGACAATCTTAGGCTTTTAACTGAGATGTTTAAATCATTTACATTTAATATGTTTAGCAATATATTTTAGCTTAAATATATTATTTTGCTCTTTGTTTTCTAATGTCTTCTGTTTTTCTTTGTTCTGCTTTTAAGAATTAAGTGTTCTATAATTTCATTTTATAACATTTAGGGTGAAACTTGTTCTTGGATATCAATAAAAATTACAATTTTTATATACGTGTGGTACTAGATAATGAATCCAGAACCTTCATATTGAGCCATGTCTCCATCCAATTTTCATTTTTTGACACAGAATTGCATTAAATTGCTAAGTAAAATATTACTTTTTGTTGTATGAATACTACTTTTTACACATAAAATGCAAGTATGCAGGCAGTTCATAATGAGATATAGTGTGTATCTGTGACATTAAAATTTTTTGAGGTGTTAATTAGGAAGAAAAGCCTAAAAGACTCCTTAGGGGATGATAATGAGAAACAGTTAAAATACTTTGGCTTAAATATGCACTGTATATTTAAATATACATTGTACACAATTTATATTTCAATCTGCACCATTTTCTTTTTGCCTAAATAGCTCCTTTATTTTATTTTGAAGTATAACTGTATCATCTGCAGTGGTAATATTCTTAATGTTTATATGCCTGAAAAAAATCTTTGTACTGCTTTCACATTTGAAGGACGTTTTTGCTGGGTATAGAATTCTACATTGACAGCTTTTCCTTTTTCATTACTTCAAAATGTTGTTCCACTACCTTTTGTCTGTCATGTTTCTGACATAAAATTTACAAATATTCTTTTATTAGCTCTTTGGTACTTAACGTGTCCTTTTCCTTAGTCAATTTTTAAAATTTCTTTAAATAACTGGTGTTGAGAAATTTGATTCATACTTTGGTATAGTTATTGTGTTTTCTATTTTGGGTTTTCACAGCTTTTGAGATCTGTATATTTATACTTCAGATCATATTGGAACATTTTTGATCATTGTTTCCTCAAAAAGTTTTATTTTCCTTTGCCATCTGTACTTTATTCTTTGGGTTTTCAAATTTGATATATATTGGGTCACTTAATATTGTCTTATAGATCATTAATACTTTTCCATTTTTTTCAGAATTTTTTTCTGAATACTTTGTTTTACACAGTTTTTATTGTGATGCCTTCAGGTTTACTAATTTATTTTAGTTGTTTCTAAACTTCAGGTATTGTAAATTTTTTTGCCAAACTTTTAAAGTTTTTCTGCAAAATTTGGCTTATATTCATTTCCATTCTTTCTCTACTTAATTTTTAAACACAGAAAAAAGTTATTATTTTTAATGTCTGTATGTGCTCATTTAGACATCTATGTCAATTCTGGGAAGTTTTGATTGTTTTTTCCTCATTATTTTACTTTTTTTCTCACTATAGTTCAGGCTGACCTTGCACTATGTTCCTCGAAATCACTATCGCCTCAGCCTCAGGAATGCTGGTATTATATGTGTGTGCCATCACACCCAGCTTCATTATTTTATTTTTCATTCATATACCAGATAATTCTTTACTGCAAACCAGATACTGTGAAATTTGTATGGTTGGGTGTTTGGGATGCATGTGTGACTGTGTTGTGTGTGTGTGTTCTTAAATTTTGTTCTGAATTGTTACCGAAAAATAGGTTTGTCCTTTTCAATCTTGCCTTTGAGATTTGATAAACTTTAGGTGGAATTTGCACAGTGTGTATTCTAAGCTAATCTCCCCACAGTTCTGAAGTTAGACCTCATGTTGAGATGAATGCTGAGGATTTCTTTGACCTCATCAGGAAAGAATGCTATAATTGATCTGCTGGGTATAACTGATCATAAATGAGAACAACAGCACATGTACCTATCATTGCACATCATACTGTAGAAATCAGTGTGATAAAGAATCAAAAATAGCAAACCTGGAGTTTTCTTAAGAAGCTGGGATACTCTGAGGACAGCAGGGAATGGTAAACTGATATTATCATTCACATTTTAAAGAAAGTAAAGTTCAAAGATGTTAAATGACTTATTCAAGATCAATCAATTTTAAATGTAAGAACCACTGTTTGAATCCCATTTAGGTTGATGTTAACCTTATTTTTAAATTGCCAATTTAATTGGAGAGATGGTGGCAAAATGACATATAATTATTGGATATTAAGGCTTTCCAGGAGAATTTCACTGTCTCACAACTATATTATGTGCATTGTTGTATCATTTGCTCATTCTAGGTGAGGTTCGTACCTAGGAAAAGTACTGAGAAAGTAAAGTATCAGCATTGTGCAGGTCTGGTGAATAGGTAAGGACTATGGAAGACAGATGGTTAAAGAGGTAGAGAAGATGCTTAGGCTTGTTGGGGTTGTTATTGAGAGCACATTTAGGCTCAACAGAGCATGCTGAATGATTAGCTGATTAGCAGTACTTGCTTTGTGTGTGTTCTATGGGATGTAAGGCACCACAAATGAACACCATTATATTAACAACTTTGTCCATCTTTCAAAGGGTCATGGTAGGATGAAATCATGGCTGGACATATTTTTAATTTTTTAAAATTTGCTTTTAGTCTGGAATCCCCTATGTGGAGCCCTTTTTTTCCTGTTCCAAATGTTTTAGTGGTGCTATTAATGTCAGTCTCCCAGCCTCTTATAGTGGGATGAATGTAGAATCACAGAACCAATAAGGATCTTTCCCTCAAATTAATATGCAGATGCAGAGATATAAAAATAACTTATTTGATGTGCTGAATTGCAAAAGTTGTAGGAACACTTTCTGAGCCAGCCATGAACATCGTTCCTGCTCCTATGCAGGAGGTTATGATGCAGTCAGTGTCTTGCACGAGCCACACTTGAAAGATAACAACATTTAATAATCTCTTAATTAAGTCATTCCTGAAACTAACATAAATTTTCTTGTCTTATATACCAAATAATTCCATTATGTTTTTAAATTAATGTTTTAGCTTAAGTTTCCCCTGAAGTGGACTGAATCAAGGATCCAAGGGCAAGTACTTTAAATGAAATAATGCTGGGGAACAATAGTATGGAGGAAGAGAAGTGAGGCAAGGAAAGGGAGACAGTCAATAAAAGTCTTGATATTGTGCATAACTGGAGTATGGTCTCTTTGGGAAAATTTAAGGGCCAATGTGAAAACACATCTGTATTAGAAGAGAAGGGGAGTGGGGATTTTATACATTTTGTTCTTTTAATCAATTATTGAGATATAATCCTTGGAGTTATTAATTCTTGTATTTCTGGCTAGGTTCTAGGTGGTGACAAGAAATCAGGAAGCTAGAGACAGCCCGAGGATAAAATGGTACAGGGCTGGCAGGATTAAAACGAGCAAGTACAACCAGAGGTGAAAGTGTAGACAGAGGAGTGGAGCAAAGAAGGGGCCTGCTACAGGTTCACTGTGACGCGTTTCATCACCTGTGACAGACAGTGCTAGAAGAATTCAGTGATCCTGATATGGTCTCAGGTCTCTTCCACACTAGACCATTGCAAAATGGCAGCAATAACTCCCTTTAATGAAGGGACACCACCACCACCAGGCAATGTACGAGGCTCAGAGCTTTGAATGACTAGACCAGGTCTCGGCAGCCTGTCTATGGAGAAAACAACTATTGTGGAGACCGGGGAAGCTTCCTTGTGGGACACCTTACTATTGTTTACTTACTGGCACCTACTTTCTCATGAAAATCCCTTCTATGTGTTACACCCTGCTTGATGTGATCTACTTATTTAGCTTCTAGAATTTGGCCTCAGTTCAATTCCCTATCAGTCATTTATTCTGCAGCAACTGTGCTGTCTGTACAGTTGGAGTCCTTTCAGAGCACAAAGTAAAGGAGAAAATCTGAAGTCTGTGACTATAGTTTTTTTTTTTCTTTTTCTTTTTCTTTTCTTTTTTGTGGCACCAGGGATCAAACTCACAACTTTGTGCCTGCCAGACAGGCACTTAAGCCATTGAGCCAAACTCCCGGCCCTAGATTTTTTGAGGCAGGGTCACACTATGTAGCTCAGGCCGGTTTGCACTTGAGTTGTAGTCCAAGCCGGCCTCGAATTCACAACGCTCCTCCTACCTCAGCCTCCCAAGTGCTGGGATTAAAGGCATGTACCACCACACCCGGCTCTGTGACTATAGTTTTTGACTTGCATAGATTTTGTTTCCATCCTTTATTCTCTACTCATCTAAATGTATGACAACAGAAAATGGAGAAGGATGGAAATTAGGAAAGAAGGAAGGAAGAAAAGAAGGAAGTTGGTTCAGTGTAAGTGAAATGTGGTGATTAAAAGAGAGGATTATGCTATAGTTGGGGGCCAATTCCACCTTTCTTTGCATCTAAAGTCACCTACAGATGAACAGAGGGTTCTGTAGAAAAAATTGAACATTACCACATTCAAGACATCATTTTCTAAGTTTTTATAGGGATTCTTCATTCAAGCTCCCAAATTGAAAGTCAGCTGGTGAAATGTGATTATAAGACACATTTTCCCTACTTTCTAGCTCTAGACACTACAAATATCACAGGTTCCATTGGAGCATGACAAATCTGAGAAACTTTGGTGTTGAGGTTAAGAATTGGAGGTGTGTCTTAGTTACTTTTTACTTGTTGTTGAGACAAAATACCTGATGCCCAAAATTAGGGAAGGAAAAGTTTATTTCTTACTGTTCTTGGGGGTTTCAGCTCATACTCAGCTGGCTGCAAGGCAGAGTGGCATGACTGAGGGCAAGCCGTTCATGGAGGCTGCAAACAGCAAAGTGCAAACTACCCAAGAGAGAGAAGACATGCCTTCTTCCCACCCTTACACTGTATGCCGGCTCCACCCCTGGGTGAGTTTAGCTCTCACACCACCAATCCCAGCACCAGACAACAAACCAATCATGAATGCCAGACTCAGCTGCATCCATGATTATATGAGAATTGAGTGGGGCTGCATTCAAACACACTATAGCATTCCAGCCCTGGTCCCCCAAAGACTCATGTACATCCTTTATATAAAAGACGTCTAGTCCATCTCCAAGAGTTGCCAAAGTCCAGAGGCTGAGGTAGGCGGAGCGTTGTGAGTTCGAGGCCGGCTTGGGCTACAACGCGAGCGCAAGGCCGGCCTGAGCTACATAGTGCGACCCTGCCTCGAAAAACCAGGGCCGGGAGTTTGGCTCAATGCCTTAAGCGCCTGCCCTGGCAGGCGCGAGGTTGTGAGTTCAATCCCCGGTGCCGCAAAAAAATAAAAAATAAAATAAAAAAAGAGTTGCCAAAGTCCTAACAGTTTCAGCATTGCTGAAATGTCCAAGTCCCAAATCTCCTCTGAGATCTATGGCAAACTCTTAACTGTAACCTGCGTAAAAAAGAAAATGAGGTTAAACACTTCTAAAATAAAATGGCACAAGACAAACTTTGTCATTCCAGAAGTTACAAACAGGGGACTATAAAGCATGGAAACCAAAGCAAGTCCAAAATATAACAGGGTGAACATTAAGTCCTGGAGTTCCAGGCTCAGCATCTGAAGTAATCTGATTGTGAGCTCCAAAAGACTTGAGTGACTCTACCCCCATGGCACTTCCAGAGGTTCCAGTTTCTACAGCTTCTCTCTTAAGCCCATTCTGCTCAATTTTTGCAACTTTCCTTGAATGAACCACATTCCTGTGTTTTCCAAACTTATGAGGTCTCCACTGCACTTTTGGCTTCACCCTTACATCTTTACATATTACCCTCTTGGGGGCCCACTTCCTGACCTCCCAAGTCCTCTGAAATTGAGGTGGAAGCTGCCATAACCTCAGAACTTGTACATTTCCCTTACACTTAAAACTAGCACCACATGGATGCCACCAAGGTCCGCTGCCAGCTGGAGTAGTAGCCAGGTTTTCCTCTCCTTGGCTGTTGGGGTTGAGTACCTGGATTGCTGAGCTCTCTGAACCTAATTGTGAGGAACAGATTCTCTATGCCACCACCATTCTAGAAACTCTTGTGGCCTCTGTCACCATTCTGGAATGTGGTGCTCTGCTGCTTTCTCCTCCCAGCAAAGTCTTTCACTTTTGCAGTTTTGAGGCTGCAAAAGGTGGAGACCACTGCTTTGCAGGATGGCCCCAGGCTATCTTTTTCATTTCTTTGTTCCTTCTCAGCAATTGAGGTTTCAGCTCTATCTTTATACTCCACAGATTTCTGGCCAGACTCACAATGTTTTAAATCATCATGCTGGGTTCTTTTCTCTTGACTCACAACATAAGTCTGGATAAAAGCCCCCAACAATAGCTATGCCACTGCCTCAACATTAGACTACCTTGACATTTCCTTTGCCAGATTAATCAATCAATTGTCCGTAATCTGAGTCTCAGGCAAAGTCTCTGGACATGAGCAAAATGCAGACAAACTTTCTGCCAAGCCACAACACACATTGTGTGGAGTCCAACAACCAATGCAGTCCTTCTTCCCAGCAGAAACCTCCTAAGCCTGATCTTTACTGGCAGGTTTTCTATCAACCTTCTGGTCTTCTGAGCTCTGACCAGAATCTCCCCTACAGAACAGTCTAAGATGTTCCAGCACCACTCTTTTAGGTGACAATGCCAAACTTTTCCAAACTCTTCCCACAAGTCATTTCCAAAGGCTCTGGAACCACATGGTCAGGTATAGTCACCACAATGACTCCACTCCACTGGCACCAAATTCTGTCTTAGTTACTTTTCACTTGTTGTTGAGACAAAATACCTGATGCCCAAAATTAGGGAAGGAAAAGTTCATTTTTTACAGTTCTTGGGAGTTTCAGTCTATACTCAGCTGGCTGAAAGGCAGGGTGCTTGACTGAAGGCCAGCAATTCATGGCAGCTTCAAACAGCAAAGCACAAACTGCGCAAGAGAGAGAAGACATGCCTTCTTCCCACCCTTACACTGTATGCTAGCTCCGCTCCTGGATGAGTTCAGCACTCACACCACCAATCCCAGCACCAGACAACAAACTAATTACAAATGCCAAACTCAGCTGCATCTATGATTACATGAGACTTGGGGTTGGGGCATCCAAACACACTATAACAAGGTGCATTGTTTAAACGTTGTCCAATCTTTGCTAGTTTTCCTTGGTGAACTTGGTTTCGAAGTATTCACTCTATTCCAAGGACATTTTTAGACACCTGCAGTAAAACAACAAACAGGAAAGACAGTTCAAATTGTTTTGTAACTTGTATTCTGGCCACACAGGCAGATGGACAATAATAAAGACAGTTATACAACATTTCTGTCCTTATTTTTCTCCATCATTTGAAATGCAGTTAAGTCCATCTCATGTAAAAGTCAGTTGACCAAAGATGGAACTGATGAAAGAAACTTAAAGTAGTTTATCATTACTCCTTATGTATTCTCCTTAGGAGAGGAGGCTAGATTCAAAACATCCAATTCAGGGAAGTCCTGGATTTCAGTGGCCTGATCAATAGAGTTCTCCGAGACATTTGTATGCTCTGGACAGAGTTCTCATAGCAACGGTTTTCTAGGATACATAGAAAGTCTTCATTCATTTTTGCCTTGTACACAAATGAAAGTAAGAGAGGCCCTGGGCTTAAGTTTTGTCATTCAACTGGAGCTCCATACTGGTCGTGTCCTCTCACATCATTTACTTCAAGGGTCTGGGAGCACCGCCTGCAGTGCCCAGTAGTGCCCAGATGTGCCTCCAGATTCAGACATTACTCTCCCTATTTTTGCTGCTTTTCATTTCCTTTTCTTGTCTGCTAGGCTTTTGAAATACATATTGCAGCCACTTGTTGCCCTGTTTTCTAAGCTGCCTTGAACTGCTGCCAGAGGCTGTTGCCAGAGGAGCTAATGACTAAGTCACTCTCTTTTCAGCCTCTGGCAAGACTGGGAATTCACTTGAAGATGGGGGCAGCAAAGGCCCAGCCATCCTGAACCAATCAGGAAACCACAATAAAGTGCTGACCAGGGAGTCAGTCGCTCACCCTCAAAGCCCAGCGCTGAGCTCAGCTTGGAGGTGACAGCCAGACTGGGGATGCTCTGGTTTGCTCCTACAGAACCACATCAGAGGCAGCGACTCAGGAAAAAAGGCTGGCTCGGCAGCCTTGGGGGTAGAGGTGGGACCCAGGGTCAACAGGGAAGGCAAACACTGTGTTTCTGAGCCAGGAAAGACCAGAGAAGAGTATAGAAACACCAGACATGAATTAAAGCAGGCAAAACCAGGTAAGGCAGATTACGAATGATAATAATAAATAATAGCTAGCAACTACCAAGAACTTACTATGTGTCAGGATAATCCAAACACTTACAAGTCCTTTCAGTGATCCCTTGAGACAGGTTCTATTGTTATTCCTATGTTCAAAGGAGGGAGCTGAGGTATAGAGAGACTTAGTAGCTGGGGGTCTGATTTTGCCCTATTGATTCTCTCTTACCTGGACAACTATAATTCCTTTCATTAGTCATTCTGCGTTCTACATGCTTTTCTGCAATGGTGACCATCAGATTGTATTTCACTCCTATACTGAGAGCTCAGAATAGGATAGAGGATAAAGCAATCATGGCCTTTCTCTGGTTAATTCCGATGGCCACCCACTAGTATCTTTAGCCACTCACTTTGAAATGTTCTTGTGTTGGCCTTGGCTTTGCAGTATTTATGAGAATTTATGCTGCAGTAGATCAGTGCCTATTTTCTGATCATCTTTCACACTCATGTCTCCACTGGATCTGCTATTACCTAGAAAGTGCTTCCCCCATTCTTTTGGATCTTGTCAGTCCTTCAAATATCTCCTACCATTTCAGAGGTTACCCCACCTCATTAAACTTTCCATTAGTTTTCCAAACATGTTTTTTCTTCCTTCTCTAAACTAAAGGGATAAGCAGCAAGAAGAATTCTACCACTTACATCCTTGTATTGTTTGTTTCTTTATGACTACACAGAAGTGCCCATATCTTATCCCTCTCTTAATTTCACTCACATATGATGACAGTGTGATTAAAATATTTATGGATTATGGAAGCAATTTGGTAAAGAGAATGTGGGAGCAGCTTCAAAGATAGCCCAACAACTCTCAATGAAGTGTTCACAATCTTCTGTAATCCCATCCCCCTGAGTGTGGGCAGAACCCCAGACTTGCTCCTAACAGAACATTAGCAACATTGATGGGTTATCTTGCCCATGATTAGGTTAAAGGGGATTGTGAATTTCATCTTGTTAGACTCTCTCACTGACTTTGAAGCAAGAAGCTATGTTGAAGCTCCATGGAGATAAGCTGAGTTGATGCTACAATCAGTGAGAACCTTAGACCCTCAGTCAACTTTATGATGTTTATGGAATAAAATTCCACCACCAATCGTGTAAGGCAGGAAGCAGAACTTTTCACAGTCCACCCTTCAGATCAGTCCTCAACCCTTGCTGAAACTTTTGATTTATTTTGACACACCCTAAACCAGGAGCTCTGTCTAAACTGTATCCAGTTCCTGACCAATAGAAATTATGAGGTGATAAATTGTGCTGCTTTAACTCATTAGGTTCACAGTGATTTATAATGAAATGGTAGGGCCTGAGGTACAGTTCAGCAGCACAGTGCCTGTGTGGCAAGCTCAAGGTTCTGAGTTCGATTTCCATTACCAAAAAAGAAAAAAAAAAAAAAGCAAGCAATGGTAGATACTATAATGGCTGAGCACAGAGTCCTTTTGAAAGAACTGGAATTGATTGAAAAATAGAATTTAAAAAAAGCAAGAAAAGCCAGGCATGGTGGTGCATGACTTTAATCCCAGCACTCAGGAGGCTGAGGTAGGAGGAGCATTGTGAGTTCTAGGCCAGCTTGGGCTACAACATGAGCAAGTACAGCCTGAGCTAGTCAGTGCGACCCTGCCTCGAAGAAAATAGAGCCGGGAGTTTGGCTCAGTGTCTTCAGCCCCTCCTTGGCAGGCACAAGGTTGTGAGTTTGATTCCCGGTACAGACCAGAAAAAAAAAAAAGTGCAAGCAAGAAAATAAGTGGTAACATTCCAGATGACAGAAATGGATGAGAAATGGCTCCATGAAAGGTTTATATGAGCGCTGCAGACAGAGCTGGACAAGTAGACAGGGAGCTGACTAGGAAGGAGGTAAAGGAGATTGTCCTGCATCTTACAAAGTAAGGATAAAAGAAATAACTGAGGGTGAAAAGGAATTATGAGACAGTGAGTGGAATGTGCCTTTATTAAAATGAACAGGGAGTTAAAAAGGAAGATGCTACATTCATACCAGAAAACTTTGATCATTTTTTTATCAGATTCTCATGTTACCTGCTGAAAGCAAGACAGGAAGAGGAATGAATAGATAAATAAATATATATATATATATATATATATATATATACACATATAATGATGAGGTCAGAGTAATTGGCATATCTGTCACCTCGGTCATGTACTATTTCTCTGTGTTGGTACATTCAAAATCCTGTTACCTAATTTGAAAGATTTAATTAACTGTTGCCAGCTATAGTTATCCTATTGTGCCCCAGAGTCACCATATTACATAAATCATCTCATTTTGGCCTCAGGACCTCTTCATGAGTAGTTTTACTTCCATCCACATTTTACAGAAAAGTGATAAAATGTTCATTGAGATTAAGTTACTTGCTGATTTTCATCAGTTCAGAAATAGCAGAATTCAGAAATGAACCAAAGCCTTAGTATCATGATGTTATGCTGATGTTCTGGAAGACTTTTTAGCTAATGCCATGGGGGACAGGTACTCTTTGCTAGTGCTGTTTCATGACTCTGTATCAAAAGTACTTTGGAGACTGTTGTAGAAGACATAAAGGATCTAGCCGTAGGTGGAGGAAGTTATCTACCCTAGAAGCTAGAAGTGGGCAGACACAGAATAAAAGCAGGTAGTTCTATCAAACAGCAGTCTTAAATCAAAAAGATAAAATGCCAGAATGGTTTAGGGCCTGCAGTGTTGGCATGAAAGTTTGCCAGAAAGGATGCAAGGATTTTCTGAGAAAGAGTAATGATATGTTCACCTGGTTCATGAGACCAGGATAGGGAGGGCAAAATCTGGGGTACTAAGAAGCAGCCCCCATGTGATACTATGAGAACCTCTAACTTGGTAGCGGCTATGCTTCTTTGACTTTTCCAATCTCAATGCATAACTCTGCTTGGCATATAGGCAGTTTATAAATGAGTAAATGGATGCAGGCATGATTATATATGGTCTTTGATCAGTCTCTTTGTAATCTCTTAGGTAATAAACACTCTAAACACTCCCAGAAATGAGACAGCACACACACATCTCAGAGGCTGAGGGCCTGAGAGGTCCACAGTCCACACACACTCCCTCTCTTCTCCTAGCTGCACTTCCCTTTGGTTGCAAAATAAACCAACCTCCTCTCCGCCTCCCACCTCGGGGAAGTGGGAGACCAACTCCAACGGCCTTGGCCCCAGTTTGCTTGTATAATTAATGTGGGATTTTTTCTTCCTCTAGTAAAAAATGACCTTGTCAAACCAGAGACAACAAAATCTTGGTTACTGAGCGATTGTGGGCTCCCTGCTGGGATGGCATCCTGGGCCCTGCAAAGAGAAATCTAATAAAACCGGTGTCAGGGGCTCCCTGGGTTCCAGGTCCCCTGCCGCCTGACCCCATGATCCCAATTTATTAGCCGAGCCCAAGCAAGCAGACAAACCTCACTGGCTCCAGACAGGAGACTTCTAAGCGGGAGCTAATGTGGGGGCTGGGTCCAGGTTTCAGCAAAAATGACAAGGGAAATGACAGGAGGTGCCAGCCCGACCAGGGAACCTGGGGAAGCCCTATTCAGAGGATATTGCTGCCTTGACAGGGCTGGTTTTAACTTGGTGGAGGAATATGTTAGGCTGGCCCATTGGGTACCTGTTTTTTTTTTTTTCCCCTTTTATTTCTTTGCACTGTTATTAGCAGGGCCATCGACTGTAAGCCTTACATGAGCTGTGTTCTTGGGAGTCAGTAGGAGTCAGTAGAGAATAGCCAAAGTCTAGTATTTCCATGGAGAGTTTCATTTTGTAAACTGAGCACTAATTCATCTGTAAAGGAGTTTTAAATGTTCAGTCACTATTTACCTTCACCTATAACCTAAACTCTCTGTGATGAGGAGTACTGATCAACATTGTACACGAGCCTGCTTGTCTCTTTTTATCTGAACATCCAAAGCCAGTCACTTAACTTCTTCAACTGTAAAATGGGATAACAAAACTATTCTCATATGGTGAGGATTATAATTTGAAAAAAAAACCTCACCAAAACAATAATTTTTCTCTACATACATTGGGAAAAAATCAACTAAGAAAACAATGAGTCAGAGTTCATTCCAAATAGCAAAGAGAACTCTGAGGTGGAGGAATTAGTTGAAAAAACAGTATGTAAAACTAATGAAGAAAATGTTAAAAATGCCATTAAATTATGTAAACTGTAGTCTGCAGACCTGAGGGAAAATCTACAGTAATGGGTGAGATGTCTCAATGTTTAAAGATACCAATTGTTTCCAAAGTGTATTATGGATTCAATACAAAGACAACCAAAATTCCAGCTAGTTACATTCAAACATCTAGAAATTAGAAAAAGCCTTGAAAACTTATATGGGAAGAGGAGTCTATAAATGAGTGAGTTTTTTTTTACAAGAAAAGTGAAGTGAAGAGACATAGTGCATCAAATGTTGAGATGTGTTACAAAGTCAGAGAAGTGCATGCAATACAGCAGTGCCCCTCAACACTGACAAATAGGTCAGTTTCACTAACTGAAGGGAAAGCTCTCAGATAGACGCATCCATACCTGAGCAGATGAGACTTAATGAAAGTAACAACAGAAGTAGGTAAACAAAGTTTTATCCATCAGTTCTAAGTGCTTAGAAACCTGACACTGTATAAATTACAATGGAAATCCATTTGCTATAAATTAGAACGTCCAGGTGGATTACAGAAAAAAATACAAATGGTTGTATTTTATGTTTAATCAAAGGAGGTACTATTAACATTATCTAGGAATATAGAGGTATTTCTTAAATGTGTCTCAAAAAACACGAATCATTATGCCATCAAAATTAAGAACTCCTGGGTAGGGGATGTAACACAGTGCCTGCCTGGCAAGCGCAAGGTTGTGAGTTCAATCCCAGTACCAAAAAACAAACAAACCCTCCTGATATTTAAGAACACTGAATACAAGATTAATAAACAGTTGACAAATGGAGGAAAAATATTTGCAAGTTATTTGCAACTTTTAAAGCTGACAGAGGACTAATATATCTAAGAATATAGAAAAAATTTCTAAAATTCAGTAAATACTATAAAGGCAAAAGGTATGAGTAAGTAAGGCACAGAGAAGGTATTCCTAATGACCAATAAATACCTGAAGTGATGCTGAAACTCATTAGTAAACAGAGAGATAAGAGTAAAAAAGCTATAAGATATTACATCACTCTATCATATTGGCAAAAACGGAGATAGTTGAGTTATTGGGGTGAGATTTGGGTAAACAAAAACATTTGTTTCTAAGAACAATAGTTAAGAATATAGACTATCAAGGCCAATCAAGACAAAGGTACAGATCTGCAAGACGGTCTAATGATTTTTCCATAAACTTTATGAGACTGAAATTCTATCCTAGTTTATACGTATATGCAATAGAATATCTAGGACAGGTCCACACAGGGACATATAAGGGATGATCAACACAGTATCACATTGTGTGAAGCAAATGTTGTTAAACTATAGCCCATGGGCCAAAACTGGAAACACCCTTGTATTAGTGTACTGGCTGTGGCTGCTTTTATTCTCTGACAGGCGAGTTGAACACATACAACAAAAATCTTAACATTCACAAAGCAAAAAATATTTACTATCACTTTATTGAAAATGTTTTTTTATTTGAAAAAGCAAAACAGAAAAAAGGATAGAAATGATACAGAATTTCAAAAAATATAGGAAATTAACACTAGCTAATGTATTGCATATTGTTATCTTAGAAGTAGTTCAGGTTATAAGATCTAGGCATAAAAAATGATCAATCAAACAATGACAGCACAAACTGTTCTTTTTGATGAACTAACAGAGATTAGTAGTATAGTTATCTATCTTGCTTACATATACATACATGTATTTATATATGTATCCCTACATACATATAATCTTTTCCTTTCTTCTTTTTCTCCTTTCCTATATCCCAGTTGTTGTTTCCTTTTGAGCAATTTCTTTCCCTTTCATTATTACAATATCTATTGCACATTTTCATTCTTATTACTTCAGTTTTTTATTTTTACTATTTTTTTACACTAGGGAGACAATATGATATTTATAAATGTGAGTTTGATTTATTGCACTTATGAGTATTGTCTCAAGCTGCTTCTATTCACCTATAAAAGGCTCAAGATTATCTTTTTTTATAGCTGAGTAATATTCCATTGTATAAAAATACCACATCTTTTTTATCCAGTCTTTGATTGATGGGCATTTGAATTTTTGCCAAGATTTAACTATTATAGATTGTGCTGCTAGAAACATGGGTACACATATATCGCTGTGACACGACATTTTCAATTTTTCTGGGAAAATACCCAGAAGAGGAACAGCTGAATTGAATGAGATTTCCAATCCTAGTTTTTTTGAGGAATCTCCACACTGAACTCCACAGTGGATGCACCAGTCTAGACTCCCACCAGAGAGTGGAAAAGTGTTCTTTTTTTCCCCACAGCCCCATCAACACTTGTTATCAGTTGATTTCTTGATGGTAGCCATTCTTTCTGGAGTGAGATGGAATCTCAATGTTGTTTTAATTTGCATTTCTCAAATGACCAGTGATATTGAACCTTTCTTCATGTATTTATGTGCCATTTGTATCTGTTCATCTGAGAAGTACGTGTTCATTTCAGATGCCACTACAAATTGAAAATGCATTTTGAAGGCAGACTTCATGAGAAAATGTTATCCACTATTTTTGTGTGTGTGTAACTACAGTTATATTGGCGCACGAGCCGGGCGTGGTGGCGCACGCCTTTAATCCCAGCACTCGGGAGGCTGAGGTAGGCGGAGCGTTGTGAGTTCGAGGCCGGATTGGGCTACAACGCGAGCGCAAGGCCGGCCTGAGCTACATAGTGCGACCCTGCCTCAAAAAACCAGGGTCGGGAGTTCGGCTCAGTGCCTTAAGCGCCTCCACTGGCAGGCGCGAGGTTGTGAGTTCAATCCCCGGTGCCGCAAAAAAAAAAAAAAAAAAAAAAAGGGATTAGTGTTAATTTCCTACTTTTTTAAAAATTTTGTATCATTTCTATCTTTTGTTTTGTTTTTAAAATAAAACACAGGGAAAAAAAGAAAATGTTCTCTGATTCCTGGTTTAAAGAATAAGGAAATTGTAAGCAATTTAGGGCTCCCATTGCTGAGGAAAAGCTAAGCAAGATATAATAGATATACACTACGTACTAGTATATTACTACTGTAAGTCACAAATTGTGAGTTGTATACTCACAAGCATGGAAATATGTTATCAAATAAGAGGAGAGGAAGAAAGAGAACCAAGCATATGGTATAAAACTTTTATGAAATTAAAAATAACTACATAATGTATGTTTTGCAAAAATATTAATAAGATCATGGTATCATATCAAAGACATCATAATTTAAGATAAGGAGTAGGGGCAAATGAATAAGACACACTAGAATGTCCTGGCTTGAGTCTAATGATAAAAATACACTATGAAATAATAAGAAACATGATTTACTCATGCCTCTTTGCCTGGGATCCAAGAAAATAAGTGTGGGAAGTGCTAAGCGCCATGCTCAGCACACTATGAATTTTTATCATCATCCTCATTATCATATTACTGTTGGTCTTTTGAAAGTAAAATCTGAATCATGGAGCTAAATTCAATGAAAAAGGGGATGCTTAAGGTGATTCCGATGTATCAGTGAGCCAAGAATAATTGACAGACAATAACCCTCTTCAGAGGAACCCCTTAGAGATCAAAAGAATTTCAACTTATGATTAACATCCATGAATTGAAGGAGAATGGAGAAAAGGGCTTGTTCACCATAGTCATTATTTCAGCTCACCAAGTGTTTCTAGCTCTTTGCCTTCCAGATTGCTTGGCTTGATTCTCCTTTTGATTGGTAGGCATCATGTGACTCCTTTTAGCTAAAGAAATGCATGTTCCCTGCAGGCTGGAGATCAACTACTTTTCCTAGGCCAGATTTCCCTTTCCTTGGTGAGGAGGGTAGCTATACCATATTTGAAATGGTGATGCTCCATCAGTCCCTAGGACTACAGTGAGCAGAACCCTCTGTAATCTCCTAATTGATATGCTGGGCTGAGGATTTTGGAGGCTATTACCTCAGCACAGCCTAGATCTTGACTGATGGCTCTTCCAAATCCTCAAATATCTGAACTCTAACACTTGGAACAATCCTTGGATGCCATGCCATGAAAGTCTTATCATGATCACTGTAGGTGAATGTCTAGATCAGGAAGCCTAATCCCAGTGAGGAAGAACCCATACTTACCACAAGGGCACCTATCATCTTTACTTACCTCTTATCATTATTGGGATTCCTCTGTTTTTAGAGACAGATTTTGCCCCCTTAACACTTCTAACAATTTGTATTATCTCTTCCCTTATCCTCATTCACATGATAATCCTTCAGATAGAGGACTACAGTAGGCAGAATGTCCATATCCTAATCCACAGAACCTATAGACTTTACAGATATGATTATGCTAGTGATCTTGAGACGGAATATTGTGTTGGGTTATTTGAACTGTCTCAACATAATCACAAGGGTCTTTATTGAGGAGGCAGGAGTGTCAGAGTCAGAGAAGGAGATGTGATAGCAGAAGCAGAGATTGGAAGCATGTCATTGCTGGAAGAGACCTTGAGTCAGAGAGCCAGGCAGCCTCTAGGAGCTGGAACAGACAAGGAATGGGTCTCCACTAGAGACCCTGGATTCTCCATCAGAGCTTCCTTGCCAACACTTTGACATTAGCTCCAGAAGACCCATTTCTGCCCTCTCTTCTCCACAATTAAAAATTTATGTTATTTTAAACTACTAAGTTTGGAGTAATTTGTTACAGAAATAGAAAAATATAATGAGATTAGTTGCCATATTTCTTTGCATTTTCTGTTTCCAAACTAATTACTGTTTGCTACACCTGGTTTTTCTGCTAACATACATCCTTAACTTTAAAAACCTTGTTTCACTATCCAGTTTCTAAAAAGTAAGGTTCTTAGAATTTTGACTTTGTTTTTATTTGAGTTGTGACCTAACAAAGGAAAGAGGCAGCAAATTAGACATGCCTAGAGCTAATCACTGTGCAAACCAAACAAACAGGAACTCTCTAAGCAGCTCAGACTCTAAATAAATCTTTCGTAGTTGATATTATTGCCATTTAGATTGATCTCCCAAATGCCATAGTTGTTCACTTAAATTATGAAGAATTAAGTATAGATTTTTAGCAATTCCTTCAGATCACAAAGTAGGAATCAATTAACTTGTGAATTGTGTAAATTGATCAAAATTAACTGCATTTAACAGTTTATGTTTTAGGCTGTTAATAAGAAGTCAAGACTTTGACATAATAGCAGGCAGGATAGAAAGCGTCTCTTTCTTAGGGTCAAATCATATGAATATAATTTTTTTCTTTATGGACTGGTATGTACCACTCCCATTGCTAAGAACCATCAATTATTACTTTATTCAATTATCAAAACAGTTATATGAACAAGGGAGTAGCATTATGACTGTTTTAAAGATGACAACATGGCATAAAGGGATGAATAAACAACTTGCCCAATTTTCACAGCTAGTGAGTGAAGGAGCTGGACTGAACCCAGGCAGTCTGACTCTGGAGATGGTGTCTCAAATCCCTGCTCCAGTGTCACTGATAAAGATATTTGTATAGTCCTCCCAGACCCGTAGTTAAGATTTGCCTGATTCCAGGTCCAGATGCAGTCTGGAGTGAGTGGACACTGTCTTCTGAAATGAAAGGACTTGTCAGCTCATTTTTGATGGATCACATTTCTTAGAATAAGTCCAGAACATTTTCCATTTGCTGAGTGATTTTATCATGCCTCCCTGACCTGGGATTTGGAGGAGAGAGAGGAAGCAGGTTTAATGCTTAAAGTCTGAGAAATACCTCTTGGGCAGTCATGGGTGAGAGGTTAGTAATGGGTGACTTCGGCTTCTATTTGTGCTCACCTGGCACAGGAAGCTCTGGCTGGTTTGGCCCCCCCACTCCTAACAACAAACTCCTCATTTGCCCTCCTGACTTGATGGTCTGGTGGAGAATTTGCCTAAAGGAATTTGTTCCAGGAAAGGCTCAACTCCATCTGACAAGAAAGAGAAAAAAGAGAGAGAGAGTGAAAGAGAGGCATAATTCTCTGCTTTTCTGTGCCTTGCTTGGGAAGCTGTTCCCTCTGGCCTGGAGGCGTGGAAGTGAGTAAGTGATGAGACTCAAAACTTGGCTGAATGTCATATCTCTGGGCAGGCATGCAGGCCCCCTGTGGAGAATACTGTCTTTTTGGTAGAAATCATCTATACCCAACATTAAAACTTGCCTCAGTCATTAAGCACATGAAAATATTCAACATCATTAGTCATTAGGAAAGTACAAATCAAAACCACAGTGAGATACCACTTCACACCCACTCAGATGTCTAGAACAAAAAAAGACAGACAATAACAAGTACTGGTGAGAATCTAGAGAAACTGGAACCCTCACACATTACTAATGAGAATATAAAATGGTGTAGATGCTTCGGGAAAGTGTCTGGCAGGTTCACAAATGTTCAACATAGGTTTGGCAGTTTGACTTCTGGGTATGAATCCAAGAAAATCAAAAGAGATTATCTAGGCAAAATCTCTTGAAAAACCTCATTTATTCTGATGATCAAGGCCTCCCAGTTCTCCCTCCCTGTATTGATTTGATTTTTCATTGGTGGACAAAATGTCTGACACTTATAATTTAAAGGAGGAGATGTTTATTTGGTGCGTGGTTTTTGGGGTTTCAGTCCCTGCTGGGTTAGCTCTGCGGCAGAAATGTCATGGTGGAAAGGCATGGTGGAGTATAACTACTTAGTTCATAGTGGTCAGAAAGCAGAGCACAGGGGTATAGCACTATCCAGAAACATATCCTCTCAAAGCACACCCTCAGCTGGGCCCTGTGTCCTTAAAGCACAGTCAGCTATAAAATCAGTGGATTACTAATCAATCACCTTACCAGGAACCTCTCAATCCAGTCAAGTTAAAAATTCAGCTTAACAGTCACACTCCCCTTTATTCTATGACATATTCCATGTCTTAGTCTATTCTCTACTGGTACAATAAAATACATGTGACCAAGAAATTTATAAAGGATAAAAGTTTGTGCAGGACCTGGTGGCAGCATCTTCTCTGGCAGAAGAAGATGGTGGAGGGCATCACAGCGACAGAGCAAAATTACCAGCTCACATCTCTCTTATTACAAAGACGGAAGCTCCACCTTCATGATCTCAATACCATTGATGTATAAATTTGGGGATTAAATGTCTAATATGTGAACTTCAATGAATGTATTCATATCATAGCTTTCCCTAATGATAAAAGTCTACCTGAAGGGAATTTCTAGCTTTCCATTTCTTACCCACTTCCCACTCACTCAGCCTGTTTCACCCTAACATTCTGTCTGTCTGGTCCTTGGAGACTCTTGGGTTTGAGCCTGACTCCTACAATTAGAGGGAAGAACTTTGTGGAGCATCAGGGAAGGAGGTGGGGACATTGACTGAAACACATCTGTACTTAGCAGCTGCTTCCAGACATGTGACATGGGCCTTGAAGGACAATCACAGTCAGAGTAAGAATGGTAGGTAAGAGGCTGGAAGCCAGATTCCAAGGAGTGGTAATGGAGAATAACAGAAAACAAACTTCTCTAGCATAAAGGAGGGAAGAGTATCAATGCCCAATCAACAGCAGGTACTCACTGGAAGAAAGCCTAGTGAAAAAAAGCTCTAGGAATAGGAAAGGAAGAAGCACCACCTTTGATTTTTGGAAATGGATCATTGAAACTTTTGGAGGTCTCTGGTACCTTGATGAGCCTTAGGAAAAGAAGAAATTTTCTCGGAAGTGTTTCCTGTTAGCAGTCATTACTTCCAAGTAGAATGTTTACAGTTAGCTAAAAGTCAGGTCTAAGAAATCCATCAGATTTGTGTATGTCTTTCCTCATAGGCAGAACTAAAATTCTGTCTCATGAGAATTCTAGGTCTCAGAGCAATCAGCTAGAAAGTATCAAGGAATACATGGGGGTGTTCTGAAATTTCACATGCTGATATATTTGGCTGATAGAATAATTTTTAGTTTTTAAAAATTTCTCCAAGGTTTTGTTAACTTTGGTCAAAACCAAAGGTAGTTAGTTTATTTTTTTGACTACTTTAAAGTATTTCTAAGATTTACAGTTCACATTTCATATTTCTGTGTAGTGTGTCAACATCTTAAATTTAGCTATGTAATAGATTTAAATGGGCTTCTACAGTATTTTCTCTTTATCATTCATTTCATTTGTTTAATATCCACTCCATTTCAGTATTTTTCATGGGATGATCTAGTAGATTTTATGGTTCTTATCTTTCTCTGTTTGGAAGTCATGTACTATTTAAAGTTTTTGTGACTACCTTTGACATTTATTTCATGAATAATTTTCTTAACAAAGTTTAGGATTAAGCAAACTAATCTCTTTTCTTAGTCTCAAATCTAAAAATTATTTAATTTGATTTTTTTACTCTCTACTTTCAGGATATTTTCAGTATCATACCACTACAATTGTCAGCTATCCATTAAATAATGCATCATTATTTTAATTATTGAATTTAAAGCAACTAATCATTGTATTTACCATTTTTTGACATTCTTATTTCCTTTTGAATCAATTTCCATTTTTAAAACAGTATGTTCTGGTTGAAAAAAGAAACCATTTTGATTCGCATTAAATACATCCATCTTCTTCTATAATTGTTTCAGCAATTTGACAGAATATGTATTATTATCCTTATTCTGGAGTGAGAAAAGAAATATATGGAGAGGAAAGTGACACACCTATACAAAATCAAAGAAATGGCATGTTTCAGATGCAGCCAGATGTTCTGGTCAAATACATATTTGTTGGCTGTAAAGGAAACAGAGTCAAACAGAAGTACATTGGGCTAATTATGAAAAAGAAATACAGAGTACTTATAGGCAGACTATGCTGCTGAAACTCAAGCAATTTACACAAGGAACCATCCATTATCTCTAAAAATTGTCTCAAGAGAGAGTTTTGAAGTCTGAACATTAGATTTGGCTACAAATTAATTTGAATCAAAGAAGGGTGATGTTTTGGAAAGATAATGATATCAAGATGACTAGCTTAGCTTTACTCTCCCCAAACAGCTGAAGATTACACCATAAAGGAAAGTATTTGGGGGAGAACATCTTAAAGATATAGTTACATAGGTTTTCAAGTTCCCAAAATGTGTCTGAGTCTGATCCTTAGTAAAACACATTACATCAAAGTTCAGTCAAGACAGATACATGGTGGTTGGTGATGTTTGTGAGGATGACATTATGAAATTCATAAGGAACAGGACAGAGACTTTACTAGTTCAGCAGCAGTCATTACCTTTGGTGGTGTTTGACAGATTATGACTTAAAGTTCTTAGTAATAAAAATAATTTTCAAAAGCCACCCAAATTTTATGCTAAGCAAGCAGTTCACACACAAAACAACACTGATTGTTAGACATGCAGCACTCAAGATAATTTGCTCAATCTGTCCATGGATTCCACACTTCTCACAAACATGAGACTCACTTTCACAATTAAAACTAAATCATTAAAATTGTAGCCGATTGGTGGTGACACATTTTGCAGTTCAAACCCTTTTAAACACAAAACTTTAGTTATTAGAACAGTGACAAAGTGCTGAAAACATCCACATCGGCCCTCCTTAGGGAATGCTATTTTTTTGGCTTGCAATTTAATAAGTTGAGACTGGTTTTATGGACAATTTTTTCAATAGACTATCAACTCTGGTGACCATCTACCTCAGTCACAATCAAGCAGGTATTTTATTTTCCTCAAAAGCACAGTTTATCTATTTCAAGGGACTTTTATGTTGAGAAGTCAGGGTACAGGTACCTGCTGCACACAGCCTTTGGGTGGTGTGAGAATATGAGTCAAGAGGGTTCCCATCACTGAGTTGCCAAGCCACATTCTGGCTCTAATACAGGCCAACTGTCTGATCTTGATTGCGTGACTCAGTCTTCCTGTGTCTTGGTTTTTTCATCTGTCAGATGAAATTGTAATGTTTATTACTAATACTATTAAGCAGGTTCAAGGAATGAAAGTGAAGCTCATAGTACATGCTGGTTATCACTGATTTATAGTAGCTGAATTAGCTGAGGATCTAGGTTGGTACCGGCTGGTTTAAGGTCAAGGCAAAATCAAGTCAAACAGAAGTTTTTAACTTCAGAGATACAGTCAGTTGAATTTCTTTGAGCACAACCAACTTGCTTCCATAGTACTACTACTTCATCTCTGCTACTAATGAAGGGTGATAATTGTAAAAATTACATCAAATGAATCAACCAACCAGTTACACTATTAAAGTTTATTCAAAGAAGTAAGTGAATTAGCCACACACTCATCCAATTTAACTCCACCATAGCATCAGTTTTAACAATCTAATGTTATTCTGACTTTATACATTGGCATCTTCATTTACACCAATATTATCTATATCTACCTCATTGACATTTTTGAATATTCATTTTGCTAGGTATTACAGTTTGTGTCTAGATGTTTCCCCAAGGCCTCATACAGTCATGAGGGTAGACTTTTCAGAGCAGTTTATGATTGATTCATGTTCCAGTGTTGTGACTAAGGATGTGAGTGTTAAACCTGCCCTAGGGTGGGTTGCTGTCTTAGTTACTTTTCGCTTGTTGCCGAGACAAAATACCTGATGCCCAAAATTAGGGAAGGAAAGGTTTATTTTTACAGTTTCTTGGGAGTTTCAGTCCATAAAGTGGGCTCCAAGGCAGCATGGGATGACGGCACTACAGTTCATGGCGGCTGCAAGCTGCAAGCCACAATCCGTGCTGGAGAGAGAGAGAGACGGAAGAGCAAGCAAACAAGAGAAAGACCCGCCTTCCCTTACATTGTATGTTGGCTCCACCCCTGGGTGGGTACAGCAAACCGAACACAAGCAAGCGCCAGACTTAGCCCCATCAAAACTATGTGAGGACTTGGGGGGACATAGCATATAACCCGATACAGTTGCCTACATACAAAACAAGGGACAGAAAGAGGTTTGTCCCCCACCTGCCTTGTTTGCATTGGTTGTCTTACATTGCGTGACTATTGCCCTCTGCCATGGAGCCAGTTGATTATGGACTGAAAACTCTATAAACTGTGAGCTAAATAAACTTCCTGCACTTAATTTTGGGAGTCAGATATTTTGTCTCAGCACCAAGAAAATACGTAAGACATCAAGTGTTGTGCAATATATGATAAGCTAGAGCTGGCAATATTATGGGCATGTCAACCTGTTAGGACATGCAAATGTTGTTCATTATTGCTAATGATTACACATTAGTCTTATCTTAGTCATCTGAATTTTTACCTGGAAATTTGTAATTTTTTGTTTTTTAGTTGCTTTTATATAGCAGTCAACAAGAAAGTTTTCAATGGGGTCAATTTCAAAAAACCCATTCCTTGAGTTAAATGTATTTAACATTTCATTAAATGGGGACAAGTAAACTGCTCCATGTTGTTCTGTTTCTTGGTGACTACACATCTGATTTTTCCCAACAGGTTAATTCTTTGGTCTGATGGGTCAGTGTGAAAAAACATACTGGGTTTGGGAAAAGCTTCTGTGCATGAGGCCAATGAAATGCAAGTCCACATAGCCTAAAATTTCTGGCTCTACATATTCAAAGATTTTGGAAACTCAGTGTTACAGACATACTTTTACTCTATAAATCACAAAGGCCTGATAAAAATTTGCTTCTCATTTTGGGGTTTTCATTCCTAATTTCTCCTTGTTCTTACATTAACATGTTAGTGTCTGAATATGCATTTGAGAAGGGGAAAATATGAACCTAGTACTCAAAATAACTAATTTCTCATGAGAAATCTAGAAGAAGAGAAAGCACATACCAAATTGAATATGCTATCTTTGTAAATAAATGAATCATAGTGACAAAAATATCTATCACACCAATGATGCTTGAAGCAAAGAAGAGCAAGGACAGATGAAACAAGGCTAAAGAAATGAAGTTTTCTAGTGCTGTGTCATCCAATATGTTATCCTGTAGACACATGTAGCTATATGCACTTAAAATGTCACTGGTATGCACTGAAGTGTGCTATAAGTATAAAATACACATGGAATTCCAAAGATTTGGTATGAGAAAAGGAATGTAAGGTATGTAATTAATAACTTTTATACTGATTTTGTGCTGATATGAAATTTTGCATATGTTAACATCATTATTAATATTAATCTCACCCATTTCCTTTCAATTATCAAAAATTCAGCCATTATAATATATTGAATTTCATATGTGGTTTGCATTATGTATTTTGTTACACAGAACTGTTTTTCTGCTTTCTGAAGTGAATGGATAAGAATTATTTCATAAATAAGCCAAGAACCTCCTACACACAGAAGATATTTCTCAAGAACGGACAATACCTAGAGAGGTCTTCACACTAACAATGAATCTACCTACTACAAAAACTTAGAAGAATCAACACAGAAAACAAAATAAAAACTTCTGAAATAGCAAATGACAAGACACAGAAGCAAAATGGAATCTCAGAACTCCAGCCCAAAAAGAACAAGTCCAAGAGACAACAGGATAGAGGAAAATCGAAGATACATGCCTGAAATTTCTGAAATGATAGCAACTGAAGTCAAGAAACAAATCCATGAGGCTACAGAAGAAATCAGAAAAGAAATAATCTCTCAGGTAAAAAAAGAAATGACAAGAATCATAAAGAGAATGCAAATCAAATCTACAGTAGAGATAGATAAAAAATTAGAGGATGACAGGAAAATGAAGGAAACTGAAAGGTCAATATAGGAAAGAAATAGAATGTATGAAACAGATTCAAACAGATATCCAAGAAATGAAAAAGTCCATTGAAAGCAGGCAAAACTGCTTGAATAAAACTGAAGACAGACTTTCAGATCTCAAAGACAAGATTGCTGCTACAGACCATGAAAGAAAAGAGCTCTTAAAAATAACAAAGAATAAAGAAATAACAATTCAACAGCTGCAAGACGGTGCAAAGAAAAACAATATAAGACTGATAGATGTAAGTAAAAAAAAGCAGGAGTCAACACAGATGACATAAAAAGACTACTTGCAGAAGTAATAGCAGAAAATTTCCCAAGCATGGGAAACATTCTGACATACAGATAACTGAGGCATATATAACTCCAAGTAACCATAACCAAAATAAGTCTGCATACATACATTAATCATGGTCCCAGAAATTCATCACAAGAATAGAGTAATAAATGATGCTAGAGAAAAGAAACAAATCACCTATAAAGGAAAGCCCATCCAAATCATGGCAGACTTCTCAACACAAACCCTCAAGTTAAGAACAGTTAGGAGTGAAGCATTTCAAGCCCTGAAAGAAAACAGCATGCAATCCAGATTGATGAGCCCTCTAAAGTTATCATTCAAAATTAATGGAGAAATAAGGTACTTTCATGACAAAGAACAACTGACCACCAAATCAACCCTATAAGGAGTACTGAAAGATATTCTAGACAGAGATAAAAATTACCACAATTCCATGAAAAACAATAGAAAGAAGCCACCAGACAGGGCAAGCTATTAATCAGGTAACCAATAGCATGAAAACCAATGCATATCACTCATAACCATCAATGTAAATGGTCTCAAGTCACCAGTCAAAAGAAACACATTGGCAGAATGGATTAAGAAATAAAATTGAATGATATTCTGTATACAAAACACACGTGTGAGTAAAAAAGAAATTCATAGAGTGAAAGTCAAAGGATGGAAAACAATACTTGATGCAACAGGTGTTTGCAGAAAATGTGAACTTCAAACTTGAATGATTCAAAGAGATAGAGAAGACCATTACATACTTTTAGAGGAAACTTCAAGAGGAAGAGATAACAATCCTAAAGACATATGCACCAAATATGGGAGCACACAACTCTAAGATAAATATTTATAGACATGAAAAATAAGATAAATATTAATAGAAAAGAAAAATCAAATGAGCAATAACAATTCTAATGGGGGACCATAATACCCACCATCACAAAGAGATAGATCAACCAGAGGAAAAGTCAGCAAGGATTTATCAGAATTGAAACAAATGTGTGAACAAATGGACTTAGTAGATGTTTACAGTGTTCCACCCACCAACATCAGAATATACATTCTACTAAGCTGTAAATGGGACATTCTATGAAATGACCATATATTAGCCTATAAAATACACTTAAGTAAATGCAGAGGAATTGAAAATATCCCATGCATATTAGCTGACCATAGTGCAATGAAATTGGAAATTAATGGCAAACAGAACATCAAAACCTACATAAATACATGGAAATTAAATAACATCTCCCTGAACAACCAATGGGTCACAGATAAAATTGAAGAAATTAAACAATATCTACAATTAAATGCACATAAAATACAACATACTGAGCCTGTGAGATGCAATGAAAGAAGTTCTGAGAGGGAAATTTATAGCAGTGAACTCTAACATCAGGAAAACAGAGCAAGCACAAAGAAACCAACCTAATGTTGCACCTTACACTTCTGGAAAAAGAAGATCAAGTCAAACCCGAAGTTCATAATAGGGAGGAAATTACTAAGATCAGTACAGAACTCAGTGCAGTCAAGACTGAGAAAACATCACAAAGAATTAATAAATCAAATAGTTGATTCTTTGAAAGAATAAATAAAATTGACAAACCATTAGCCAATCTTACCAAATAAAGGAAAAAAAAGACTCAAATTCATGCATTGAGGAATGAAAAAGGTAAAATCACTACAGATCCTGTGGAAATTCAGAAGATCATCAATACCTACTTTAAAAAACTTTCCTTTCATAGGATGGAAAACACAGAAGAAATCAACAGATTTCTAGTTACATATGAATTACCAAAGTTGAATCAAGAAGTTCTAAAAATTTTGAATAATCCAAAATCAGTTAATGAAATTGAAAATGTAATTAAAAGCTTACCAACAAAGAAAAACCCAGATCCCGATGGATTCACTGCTGAGTTCTACAAGAAATTTAGAGAAGATTTAAAGTCAATACTCCTCAAACTCTTTAATGAAATTGAAAGAGAAGCAATACTGCCTAACTCATTCTGGGAGGCAAGTATCACCCCATACCAAAATCATAGAAAGACCCAACCAAAAAGAGAACTATATGCCAAATTCTGTAATGAACATACATGCAAAAATCCTCAACAAAATACTAGGAAACAGAATGCAGCAAGTCATCAAGAATAGTATATACCACGACCAAGTGGGATTCATCCCAGGAATGCAGGAATGATTCAATATATGCAAATTAATATTAACTGAGCGAAAGACAAAATCACATGATCATCTCAATAGGTGCAGAAAAAGCGTTTGATTAAATCCAACTCTCATTCATGATAAGACTCTACAGAAAATCAGAATAAATGGTTTTTACCTCAATCTGATGAAAACCATCTATGACAAATCAACAGCCAGCAACATACTAAATGAACAAAAGCTGAAAACTTTCACTCTAAAATCAGGAACAAGACAAAGATGTGCCCTATCACCACTCCTGTTCAATATAGTTCTGAAAACATTAGCTAGAGCAATTAGGCAAGTGAGAGAAATAAACGGAATAAAGATGGAAAAGGAAGTCAAAAATTATCATTACTTGCAGGTGACATGATACTCTACATAGAAGACCCCAAAAGTGCCACCAGAAAGCTTCTAGACTTAATAACCAAATTCAGTAGGATAGCTGGATATAGGTCAACACTCAAAAATCAATAGTAACCTTGTATGCAAACAAAAAACTCTATGGGAAAGAACTTAGGAAAACCACATCCTCCACAATAGCATCCAAAAAAAAAAAAAAGAAAGAAAGAAAGAAAAAGAAAAAAGAAAAAGGAAAAGAAAAGAAATACTTAGGAATCAATCTAAGAAAGGAAGTAAAAGATTTATATATTGAAAATTGTATTATTCTGAAGAAGAGACTCAAAGAGGTTATCAGAAAACAGAAAGATACCCCTTGTTCATGGATAGGAAGAACCAACAGTGAAAATGGCCATACTCCCAAAACCGTTACACAGATTTCATGCAATTCCAATCAAAATACCATTAACAAACTACAGAAAACATTGCTAAAATTCATTTCCAACCAGAAGAGACCTAAAATAGCAATGGTAATCTAGGGCAACAAAGGCAAGGCAGGAGGCATCACAATCCCTGACTTGAAATTATACTACAAAACTACTGAAATAAAATCAGCATGGTACTGGCAAAAAAATCAGACCTGAGGATCATTGGAACAGATTAGAAGACAGAGGAACAACTACAAACACACTTAGCCACCATATCTTTGACAAAGGGGCCAAACACGTTCACTGGAAAAAAAATAGCTTCTTTAATAAATAGTGTTGGAAAAACTGTCTCTCTATATGCCAAAGAAAAACTAGACCTAAGTCTATCAACATGCACTAAACTTAAGTCAAAATGGGTCAAAGATCCCAATATTAAAACTAAAATACTGACTCTACTGCAAGAGAAATTAGGTGGAAATCTTGAAGACATAGGTATAGGTAAACAGTTTGTCTTCGTTACTTTTCCCTCGTTGCTGAGACAAAACACCTGACACCCAAAATTAGGGAAGAAAATGTTTATTTAGCTTACAGTTTTTGGAGGTTTTAGTCCATAATCAGCTGGTTCCAAGACAGAGTGGCATGGCACTGAGGCAACACTTCAAGGCAGTAGCCAGAGCAAAAAGCAGCCAGAGTAAAAGGGGAGCAAGAGCAAGCCTCTTCTCCCTTATATAGTACACAGGAACCCCCAACCCAGGGTGGGTGTAGCATTCACAAATCTCCTTGCCTTCCTTTGCACAGGATGAGGATATTTACAAAGAACCCTGGCTCCCTGCTAAGTCTCTTAGTTAAACTTCTGACCTTCTCAAATTGACAAAATGAACAGGTAACTGCTTATGCTCTACACCCCAGGATGTAGAACTGCTGCCTTACTTAATTAAGCTTCCAGACTTCTCAAGTTGACACAATGTATAAACCATAACAGAGTTCATGAACATAACCCAAATCACACAGGAATTATTTCAAAGAATCAACAACTGGGATCTCATCTTATTAACAGTTTTGCACTTCAAAAAAAAATCACCAATGGAGTGAAAAGACAATCTGCAGACTGGTAAAATATTTTAGCCAATTGTCCCTCAGACAAAGGACTTTTATCTAGAACATATAAAGAATTGAAAAAAATCAGAACACCCCCCCCCAATTCGAACACCCAATACAAAAATGGGCATCTGAGACAAATACACAGTTCTCCAATGAAGAAATACAAATGGTATATAAACACATGAAAAAACGTTCACCATGATTGGTTAGTTGAAAAATGAAATTGAAACTATGCTGAGATTCCATCTCACCCTAGAAAAATGACTATCATCTAGAAGTCAACCAATAACAAATGCTAGCAGGACTGTGGAGAAATAGGAACATTTCTCTACTGTTGGTAGGAGTGCAGACTGGTGCAACCACTGTGGAAATCAGTATGGAGATTCCTTGAAAAGCTGGGATCAGAAGTCCCAATCGACCCATCTATTCCCCTTTTTATCCTCCCAGAAGAATTGAAAACATCCTAATACAAATATATGTGCACCTATTTTTATAGCAGCACAATTTGTAATAGCTAAATCTTGGAAAAAACTCAAGTGCCCATCAACCAAGGAATGGATAAAAAAGATGTGATTTTCTATACAATGGAGTACTACCCAGGCATAAAGAAGGATAAACTTGAAACTTTTGTAGGTAAATGGATGCAACTTGAGATCATACTCATAAGTGAAATAAATCAGATTCACATGTATAAACATCATATTGTCTCTCTGGTGTGAGAAATTGAAAAATTAAATAAGGTCTAAAATGTACAATAGATATTGTGAAATGGGAAGAAATTGTCCAAAAGGAAAAAGGATGTGGGATGGGGAAAAGGGGAAAGGATGAAAGGTAAAAGGGAAAAAACTGCAAGTCAGTTATACTTATTGTCTCTTTGTTTATTGAAAAGGAAGGTCTGTGCTAATGTTGATTAGAGAAATTTCAATGCCTGTATCTTGAACTCTGAATAACTACTTTAAAGATAATAATACGCAGTGTATTAACCATTGTTATTCTCTTATCATCTTTACCGTCTCTGTTCCTGCAGCTTTATAATGAAATTTTGTTTTACTTTTTACATAAAATAAAAAAGAATGATTTTTTATTTTTTATGTAAATAGCATAGTCAACAGCACAAGAACAAATTGTACCTTATTCATTTAAGCATGTTTGCTAAAATATCCAAAAAGCTTTACTCACAGCATCTCAAGGGAAACCTACACCCTGCCCTGTCCTAGACTTACAAACTGTGACTTAGTGGGTTCTTAATGGAAGGAGGTTCAATGGACTGAGCATTTGAGATCAAAAGAAATTAATGTTATTCATCTGTGAGCTTAAGTTTGGTTTAGAAAACCAAAAAGAAATGTGACAGCCCTCCTCTCTATATGCACAAAGTGGAAAATCAGAAACAAAGCAACTTCACTGTGGATTTAACCTATTATTCAGAGAGGTCCTAGATTTTAATGAATAACTGTGACTGGGGTTACCCTTCTGGTGTGTTTAAGTGCACACAGGTGTGATGATTTTTCTATCAGAGCTGCTTCCTTCATTCCATGGAATGTTTCACTGGGGAAGAGCCAGGGGAACTGTCTCTACTAAAAACTGCAGGAACAGAGACGGTAAGGATGACAGGATAGAATGGGTCAATCCTGATTAAGTCACCTGCCTCTGTTCTCCCCACTGCTAATCTCCGTAAAAGAGTTCTCTCATTTCCTGTCCTGTGGTGTGCTGAGCTCATTCTGTGAATTCTCTTCATGCCTCTCCTCTGTGCAAATGGCAGTGTTCAAGAAGCCTGGGTGTGCAGGTTTTTGGAGGAGAGCACTTGGCTCAGGGACATTCGCAGCCTGTTGCCAACTGCTAAATTGCAGCACTGCTGGCCAAGACTGAGGATACCTGTTACAGTAAGACCTCTTAACAAGAGAAGGCATGCCAGAGACACAGCTCCTTGTCAGAAACAATTACCAGAGTTAAGACAATGGTGATGGTACAGGCAAACATTCCATGGTGCCAAAGATGGGACATATTTATATAGTCTTTATTGTGAAATGCTTAGGAACATAATGCAAGATGTTCCAGAAAATATAAATATTTTGTCTCTAGGAGTCAGAGCCAGAGATTAGCAAAGGATAGAGCAGATCAGGTTTTAATGAAGGAAAAGAGGGTGATGGTAGCTGGCAGTAATATCAACAGTAATGTTAACAGAACACTCTGCCTTATTGAGTACTTACTTTGCATTAGATACTGTAAACACTTCACTTGTATTGGCTCATGTACTCTTTGTAACCACCCTACTGTTGCTCTCCACTTTTTAGAGATAAGGGAACTCTGGGTAGTTAAACTGCCTAGTATCACACAGCCAGGATAAAGCCTAGGATGTAAACAAAAGCTTGTCTGACTCGAAATTCTCTAAACTTTCCACTGTGCCAAAAGGCCAAGTCATGAGCACATGATATCCTTTTATTCTTTACAAAGCCAATAATTTTGTGAGAGTTGCTCATGCAACTATTATAAATCACATCTGGCCAAGCCATGGCTCATGGGAAGTTGATTGGACTTTGTCTGCAACTCCAGATCAGTGATTCTCTACCGAACCCTAGGGGACATTTGCCAATGTTTTCACACAGCTTTGATCACCACGATTGGGGTATAGGGCACTATTTACATCAAGGAATTTGGACATGAGGGGATGTGCTACATTTCTTCCTACAGTGCATAAGACAATTACCCAGGTCCAGATCTCAGTAGAATCAATGTTGGGAAGCTCTGCTATAGAAGACAGACAGGGACATCTGCATAGTCACCTACCTCTCAACTTGGCACAACCAGGCCACTCTTCAGCTGTGGCAATTCATTCACTCGACACATAGTATTAGTCACCAGTTGTCAACACAATGTGAAGCTCTTTGGGCATACATGATTAAAATATCAAATAACATGATTCGATAATTTGTCAAAATTATAGTTTTTGGTATTATATAAAAGGGAATTTCAGTGAAGAAGTCAACACACAGATATTTTTGAGACTGCAATATATTGGGCTAGTCACTATATGTTTTAAGAATGATAAGAAAGGAGATTAAAGAAGGCCTATTGATCAGTTACTAATTTTGGGAGTTCTACTGGGGACCACACCTGGGGATGCACTTCCACTGAGGCATGACCAATCAATTTTACCTTTCTGCTCATTTTTTATTTTTTTTTATTCTGAGAGGGCTGCCCAGTGAGACTTGAACTTACCATCCTCTTGCCTCAGTCTACCCCATGCATGGATTACAGCCATGTGCTACTGTATCCAGCTTAGTTACTAAATTTTTATGTGATGTTAAATTCATACTTGTTCTGCATCTCATTGCTGTAATGATATGTTTTTGTGAAGTGAGTTTTCTACAAAGTACAAAGAGCTTTTCTATAACTCTTAGACATTTGTTTTAAATGTATTTTCAAAGAATATTGACTAGTAATCTTCAGTTTACTTGTTGGCTATTGAGAATTATATATGGGTCTTGTTGGAGTGTGTGTTGTACAGAATAATATGTATTGTCTTACAAATTAAGCACTGTTTGTCATAAGAGTGAGTGAACTCATCTGTCTTGTATTTATTAGCCCATTGACTAAGACTTCCCTAAGATTGTTGTCATTAAATAAGCCTGCATGTGAGAACAGATGTAGTAAGTTAACAGTATTTTCCAAAAGTCTTATGCTTGGCATTGATTTATATATGAAAAAATTCAAATGTGCTTTGAAGAGATTAATTTTGTGAGATACTTCACAATCTTTCACAGCACTAGGAATTCAATAGTTAGAAAAAAGAACCAGACACAATTCGTAAACATGGGAGCTGCCCGATAAAGGAGACAAAACTCAAAGGAATAATCACACAAAGCATTAAAACTACAAGAGCTATGGCTACAATGAAAAAGTCAAAGTACAATGAGTAACCGGAAGACATAACCTAGCCAGGCTAATGGGAAGCTCCCCCAAGAAATGTCATTTGAACTGTGAATTCACAGATGCACATATGTTATTCCAGGCAGAGGAAAGAGCATACCAAAAGGCCTGTGTAGGAGTCAGTTTGGCAGGCAGTGTGCCTGGAGCTGAGGAAGTGTAGTGTGTGATGCAGTTTGGAGGGCAGGCAGAGACTGCACATTTTGGATCCTGGCAGGTCACGTAGTCAAGTCTACTGAGTTGTTATCTTGCAATCCATGTGGAATAAGGAAAATGTCTAAATCAAGAAGGCAAAAGGAGATGATAGGCCTTTTGAGGAACTCCCTCTGGCCACTTGCTGATGAATGGGTCATTACACAAGCAAAGCAAATGCGAAGAGCCTGACTTAGAGATAAACTTCACCAACCAGTTTGGGGATGGCATAGAGTTAATGATAATGGAAAATAGGATGGTTGCAATGGCAATAGAAGAAGGTTTGTGGATTCAAGAAAGATTGCGAAAGTCAAATGTACAGAGCTTTATATAATGAATTGGCTATGATGGGGACAGATAAGTCAGACAAAAGTATGAAGTGATTGTTGCTGGGTTTTGAGTTTTACGTCTCATACACTGGAGACAGAAAACAACATGCTTGAATTGGTAGTTTTCAGGTGCACCTGCCCTGTCTCTGAAGAAAAAGAAAAAGAGGAAAGAACTATTTTTTAATCTTTTATGGCCAGCTGCCTAATATGGCCTTTCATCTACATTAAATTACCATCAGCTCTTAAACAGAAGGGTAAATCTGGGACATTTGAATATTTAACTAAAGAAATTCAAACTCTGCCAAATCCCAAGTCTAATGCAAACCTTTCTACTCCATTCTTCCTGTGTCAGTCACGACATTTAAAACAAGGAGAAATCTACCGAAAGGCAAGCTCGAGCACACTGGTCAATCCTTGCTGGACAGCCTGCTTCAGTTGTTAATTTGTACATAACAGCTTCTGGACCAAGTCTGTGATGATCTGTTGCCAAGATCAGCCATCTAAAGTGCCCTTGTATTTCTGCTTTCTGGATGTGACATCACAGGGCCAAGAAAGACTAGGGAAGCACAGAAACAATAGCCTGAAGAGGAAGGGAAAGGGACCGTAGTCATAGGCCAAGAAAAGGTGTGGGAGTGACTAGAGGGAAGCCAAGAAATCAGAGCCAAGCGTGAAAGAGGCCAAGTCTTAACATGTGTCCAGGCAAAGAACAGCCACTCTTCAGAGGCCAGCAGATGTGTCTCTGAAAGAACTTTGTAATCTAACCTCAGTTCCAACCCAGTTGAGTAGGAAATGGGTTTTGATTAAGTTGCTTCTGCTCCTGGAGCCTCAGTTTCTTTTGAAAACATAGAAACCTTATCGTCTGCTTGGGATATCCTATGCAGATGAAGCAGTTGTGCCACAAGTTTTGGGAACCCCATGCCGTGACTCCAGGTCTGTCTGGTAAACACCTAGTTTCAAAGAATGAAAAGTTCCAGATGAAAGCTTTCTCTAGGATTTTTTTCTTCTCATTTACACTCCCCAACTCTCTGGATGAAAATTGTATAGGCTCCTGAAAACCCACAGCCTTGAGTCCAATGCTTTAGCTGGCTTAGCTTCCCCACTGGCCAAAGACAGAGTGACTGAGATAGACATTTAAATGGACTTTCCTATGTAACACACTCTCCTGTCTCTGAGTCAGCGGGTGAGGTCACTGGGTGTCAGTCACATGCACACTGAGCTGTTAGGGGATTTTAAACAACATCACTCCACTTGTTAGTTCATCTGTTAAAATTAGATTTTAGCCTGAAATGGATTAGTGACAATACTCCTGGACTTTCTCCCAAAAACCATAAAGATGGCCACTTGAATTTAGAAAAATGCTGAAATTGTTGGAAAGTTTTATTAAACTGTTTAGAATTTAAAACAGCAGCTTACAGCAAAGCAGTTAAGAAGTAAACAGCATCTCGGGATGTTTTCCAGTTCCTTCATGAAGCAATAACTCAAAATCTTGTCACATTTGGAAAAGTAGGCAAATTGAGTATCTAAACATCTTGAGGATCTTTAAAGAAAATATCTCTCCATTGGGAATCATGGGTCCATTATTAAACTACATGGTTACTTGGTGAGTTTTACTGTAGCGTCTTAGACATGGGACATAGCTTACGAGTCATCCCTCTGTCTTTTCCCCAAGTCAGTTGGAAGGAATATTGCACAGGTTTCTCTTTGAAAAATTTTAAGATCCAGTTACATCCATTGCAAGGAAACTGTAGTCTGTGTTTCACTTTTCATTAGTCACTTCTATCTGTATCTATGCTGGCCCAAAACCACAGTCGGAGATTTTTTTTTTTTTTTGGCTTTGTGTACTTTGGAAATCTGTAGCCCTTCTTCTCTTACCCAAGGATGGAATGGGGCTGAGGCTGATGGGGCCAAAGTGGTAATCATGACTTGGCCTCTCCAGGAGCCCAAGAATCATCACCTTAGCACGGAAGATGCCCTTATAACCCAGGAAATTGCAAGGAACTTAGGAAGGCGCCCTGTGTGAGGGACTGGAATCAAAGACCAAATATTATATTAGGACAAAAGGTGCTCCTGGCACCCCTGATGTTTAGGAAATTAGCAAGCGTTTTTAGGACTTGTGTCATGGAAACTCGGGACAGAGACAAAACACATATTTTTTATTTTATCACAATATCATAGCCATGTTCCTGGGTGGATGAATGTAGGGTTGGTTAAAGTGAACTTAAGGAGTAAGAAGACAATGAGTTTGCTTATCTCAAACTTAATGTCTTTTATAGGAAATGACTATTCTCTTTTACTTCTAGAAATTATATTTCATCCCCTGGGTCCTTATAAAACCCTGTGTTTTGCAAATCCATTTGGCTTTTTATGATGTCTTGCCAAAGGCTATGAGGGAGGCTCTTGCTACAGAATCCATGTGGTTTTTTTATACTATGCTTTTCTCTTTTTCTTTTATTTTGAAATATATCCAGACTTATAGAAACAATTCAAAAACTGAACAAGGCAGTCCTCTATGTCTTTTACCTAGATTCTCAGAAAATTTTAAAAACTCCTAAATTTGCTTCTCTATGTATCAATCATCTATCATCTATACACCATCTATTTATACACATACATAGACTAATGTTTGGATAAAGGTTGCATGTATGATACACTTTCATGCATTTTCTTCTATAATCGCCATTCAATGACCAAAATTAAGCAATGAGCATTGCTTTGATGCTTTTATCTAATCTGCAGGCCTTATTAAAAGTTTACTCATTATTACACTAAATCCCAGGCTCTAGAGTCAAGATCTAATACAAGAACACATGTGGCACTTGGTCGTCATGTCCCCCTCATCTACCATGCCCCTTTGTTTTCCTTCAACTTGCAACAGTCCTCAGCCTTTCTCTGTCTTTTTAAATTTTCCAGTAATTGAGTCAAATATCCCTTAGTTTGAGTTTGACTGAAGTTTTCTCCAGTTAGATTCAGACAATGCAATCTTGGCAGGAAAACCACAGAAATAATTTTGTCCTGCTCAGTGCATTATATCATAAGGCACATGATGATTTGTCCCACTTTCTTGTGCTATTACCTTTAATTGCTGCATCAATGTGGTATCTTCTAGACATCTCCACTGTAAAATAACCATTTTCTTTTATTGTAATTAAACAGTATTTTGTAGGGAGATACTTTGAGACCATACAAATATCTTGTTTCTCATTGTACCTTCACCCACTCGTGTTAGCATTCATTAATGATCCTTGCCTGAGACAATCATTACAGTTGTGGTTTCCAAGGAGTGATTTTCTAATTCTGTCTTTCTTACTATATTTATTAGTTGGCATTCTGATGTGTCTTTTCCATCCATGTCCTCATTACCTAGGTCAGTCTGGTCCAGAGAAGACATTATTTTGGGTGAGTTGTTTTACTTAGTTACTTAATGTTATTGTTAGAGCATTAGAAGTAAAGACATTGTTCTAAAGAAGAAAACATACAGATGGACTAGAATGTGCTGTTCAATAAACCTTAAGTGGACTGTAACTTAAATAGGTCTCAAAAATTAGCATAAGCGAAGGCATTTTTCGAAAGTCCTCAGAATAAATAAACTGTGGTCCACCACTCCCTTCATAAGCAAAGTAAAAGCTTTAGCATGTAGCTTTTCATCCCCTCCCATTTCAGCAGCAGAGGACTGAATCACATCTGGCACCATTTTTTGCTCCTAGGTCAGCAAATTACCCAGATAAAACTTAATGTTGTGATGGCACAGTTGAAAAAGAGTGGACAGTTTTCACTGACAACTTATTTTCATTCTCTCTGCTCTTCTTGCTTTTGTGTTTCTTCAAAGTCCACTGACAATGAAGCTGTTCTATTTGCTGTCTCTATTCTTCTTTGACTCTCAGGAGATGGGCATATTGTTGCAATTAGATATATACGTTAGGATCACAAGAGTGGTTAAATAAGCCATACTACGGATGGTACTCACAACTCCCCAGGGTCCTACAGACACCACCCTCTCTGTTCTTCAGCTCCTTGAGCATTGTTTCTTTGTCCTGAAGTTGACCCTCACTGCTGAGCAATTTCCCTCATGACTCAGCAGCCTTTACCTTCACTCCTCTGGGGTTTTGCATCTGGGCAAGTGGCTCTCTTTCCTGGCCAGCCTCTGATCTCTCTTCCTGGAATCCTCTACTGCCACATCTGTCAGCTTGAGGTCTGTGACCCCATCTGGCTTCTCTCCTAGGCCACTGGCCCTCTCCCAAGGACAGCCAGAACTCCCGACTTAATGATCTAGGGTCACACTGCTTCCCTGTCTACCCTGAATTAATAGGGAAAAAAATTCATCTTTCTTCTGGTTCTCCAAAGTTAGAAGTTCTCAAAAAGAGTTTCTTCCAAGAAACAATGATAAAGTAGAGACCGAATGGTTAACAAATAGCTTAAAGGGAACCTGAATTGTACACTAAATTTAATTTTGAGAACAAGTTATGTAAGTGGCCAAACTAAGACTACAAAGATTCACAGTAGGGATTACTGTATCATCCACCAATTTTGTCTTTAGGGAAAACCTTTGGCAAGATGACATCATTTTTGAGTTTTGAGTGCTCTCTGGTCTTATCTTATAGAAAAGGAACCAAGGTATAATCTCACAATCTCATAGAAGCCCAACTCAATAAAGTTCAAGTATATACCCATGCTATTCACAGACAAATCTTCTAGGTTCACACACTGTCTGGAACAGACAAGTGATTCAGTGAAAAATGTGCTCGAATTTTCTCAGAAAAGTAACTTTCCAAACTTTGGTAAATCCCTGAATTTCCAACAGCTGGACACCAGAACTATATCTTTAGAACTAGAAGATAAAAGCAAGTGCAAATAGACAATTCTCTTTGAGAATTAGAAACTTACAGCTGTTAAAGAAAACAACAAGGTAAACTGCCTGGTGTCTACCCAATTGGTTCTTCCGTATATTGTTGGAAAGACTGAAAGAGTTGTCTATTGCACATAAAATCCCACAACAAGAGATCACTGGAAGATTGACAGAAGACAACTGGAACTGGCGAAGCAGCGATGATATGGTAAATAGATATCTTGTGTAACTTTACCAATGACTGCATCAATTTTCACGAAAGAAATCAAACCTCTAATTGCTATTTTATTTCTGCATTCACTGTGCATTTTCTATTATCTTTAAACAAAACTATGAAGTGATCAATTAGACTTACTAACACTGAGGCTTTGGAAAAGTAGTTTCATGGTTAACATCTTTCTCCCATCTAAAGTAAGAGCATTACTTACCATATAACATTGTTACTTAAGGTTAAATGAAAGATGATACATGAAATAAGTTTGGCCCCTTTGAAAAGTGTATTAATTTATTCTTTCTTTTTCCTTTTGTCCTTCTTATTGTAAGTAGAATTCTAATAATGGTCACTAAGTTTCAACACCTTAATATTTAAAACCTACATTATATAACCCCTTGATTATGTTATGCTAAATGCCATGGTTGCTATTAAGACAGTAGAGCCAATATAATTCATATGAGCCCCTTTAAAGATAGAATTTTCTCCACTTGGCAACAGAAAAGGAATGTGAAGATGTCCAGGAGATTTTCATAATCAGGATTTCATGCTGGTTTTGAAGATATGAGAAATGAGAAGTTGAGTCTTCCCTTTCTGAAAGCTATGGAAGAAATAGTGAGCTTGCTTTTACAGCCACAAGGAACTGGATATTTCAAACAAGCTAAGTGAGCTTGGAAGTAGATGCTTTTTCAGATCCATATAGATTTCTCTTCTCTTGATTGGATCTTTAAGAGAAGATAGAGAAACCCATGAGGTCCACAGAGAACTTCAGACTTGCAGGGAAATGGGTCTTGTTTTAGACCATAAAATCTTGTGGTTAATTTGTTAGCCAGCAATGGAAAACAAACCAACCTTCCTTCTTTTTTCCATTAATAATTGCTTATTTTTGGCATAATATGTGCTGGGCACTGCTTCAGGGACTCTATAAAAATCAGAGCATTCAATACAAAAACATCACTAAAAAGTAAGCTTTACATCTTCATTTTCATAAAGTAGGCATAGAGTTATACAATTTGGAAACTTCATGTTGACTCAAATCCTTCTGCAACACCATGCTGCCTCCATTTCATCCTTTTTCTTATAGGGCTTGGATTTTACTCCACCTGGATAAAGAAAGTAAAAGGTCTCAGGGAGGAGAGAGGTGAGTGAAATGAAGAACTTAACACCAGGGGTTGTCATGGAGATTGTGCTAGGTGAAATTCTACTCCACTGACCCCTGAGTATCACTTGGAAATTTTGGAAACACCTTATGACTGTCCAGTTTGTTACCCCATCGTCCCTGCAGTTCCTCAGAATCATGTTTGACACAGTCAGCCAGAAGTCCTGGCTCTGATTTGAAAAGCATAAGAAGAAACTGGGATAATATTGATAACAACTACTATTTACTAAATCTTTATTTCGTTCCAGGCGTTAGTAACTCCTTCAGTCTACCTTCTCCTTTGCCCATGGTGCTGCTGTGCCAAACCTTATTGGAGCCTGAGGCAGAGGGAAGACAATGGTTGGTCGGACCTGAATAGAAGCACATACATTGACACCATTTTCAAAATCTACTTCATTGCCATCTCACTATTAATGGTCATGTTGACTCACACTCTTCATATGGCAACTATTTTAAATAGTTATTAACTTAAGATGTAACATCACAAGTTCCATTTTGATATAAATAAAATACTTAAACTGAATAAATGTCCATCTCAATACATTTATATTTTCATTTTTTAAATTTTTTTGATATTTTCCTAACTGCTTTAGTGCTCTGGAAAAAAAAAACCACTAGCAAAATACATAAAAGCATGCATATAGTTATATAAAGTTTTTATTTGACTCCAGACTCAATATGACTCAATAGACCAGTGATATATTTCTGTAATTTTGATATTTTTCTTATAAATTTTTATATTAATTTTGATTTCTATGAAAATATTGCATTATATTATTATTTTACATTGATTACCAAGATTCTTGATACCGCCTTAAATTTTATGACTGAGTTGCCTCATTTTCCTTACCCCAGTCCTGGTTTGTGCTCAGAAGAAACACCCAGCTTCTTCCAAGGGGCCTAGAGGCTCCTTAGACTTCTCTGCACACTGAAGACAACTTTGGAATGGACTGCTTTATTCTCCAGGATACAGACAGAGTTAGCCTTTTCAAAAGACTCAAAGTGGCTCATTTTCTTGATGATTTTAACCTATTCTTTGCTACATTAGGAAAATAGGACTTTGCAATCCTTTGACTGGAAAAACTCTCATAAAGACTGTAGTTGCACAAATGTAGCAAAAATTGTGACAGTAGGTTCAGATGCATTCACCCTAATTTTGAGGGGCATCTAAAAAACTACAGGGGGCCAATTTACATGAACACATAAAGAATCTCCTGCAAAATAAAGTGGTATGCAATTTCTTACATTGGAAAGGCATTATTTGACCAACAGGGTTTTTGTTATGATAATAATAGAAAAAAAAACCCTGTAATATGGATCTATTCTGGATCTCAAAGACCACTGCTCTTATTATTCAATATATTTTTGTATGCTAGCATCTATGTTTTTATCAAAAAAGAGGATAAAAGGAAGGAAGGAAGGTAGGAAGGAAGGAAGGAAGGAAGGAAGGAAGGAAGGAAGGAAGGAAAGAAAACAGAAAACTGAAAAGAATTAAAAGATGAAAAGTCTTACTGACCTTCTCCATTCTAAGTCCATAGTCTATTCCAAGTAAAGATCAAATACCATCTGCAATCCATTTGAATCACGAACAAATCTTTCATAATAGTACAAACAGGCAAACAATACCATGGGGTATGATGAGAATTGAATCATCACACACTGTCTTGTACTATCAGCTTGTCAGAATGAAAAGATACTATAGAAACATAGCAATCAGTGTCATGTTCAAGTTTCAAATGGCAATTTAGTTTCAGAAAGGTAATATAAGGTGCTACATTGAATTAAAATTGATATTTCAAATGTAATGGCTATTGTTGTTTTGTATCTATTCAAGTTATAAATGCGCTATGAGCTATGAAGATAAATAGCTAATATGCAGCTTTATGTTTACATACATAGACATATCCTAAAAGAAATAATTCATATTTTTTATTTTTTATTTTTTTTATTTAAGCAAAGAAAAACAAAACAAAACCAAAAAAGACATATATAACAAAGACAACAAGCAAAAGAGACAAACAAACGACTAGGGTAAATACACAACAGTAACATTGCAGGTTTACAAAACCGGATGATAGAAGCTTGACAATGGTTGCAATATTACGCATCATTATCTTTAAAATGGTTACTTACATTAACAGATATAGACTTGCAAGATTGATCTAATCATATGAGTATTAATTGTTTTTATAATTCATATTAACACTGGAAATACGTGTAATTCTTTTCCTTCAAAAAGGCCATTTTGTTATCCTCCTTAAAAAACCTAAACTCTAAGAAGTGTCCTAGCTATCCAGAGAATATTTGGCAAGCAGAAAGAAGGCAGGAACTGATGTCTATAAAGGAAGATATATTTGGGAGCTTTGAGTCTTGGTACTCCTTATCCCTAACTCCAGATTTCACTTGCAGTGAGGCTGGTTTAGCAACTCTGTAGTCTGTTCACAAAGTATTGCAGCAAAGTTAAAACCACTCTTGCTTTCTTCTCACAGCAAACATCCTAATGAGATTGTTAGCAACTTAGTGAGAACCTGTTATCATCGTTACGTCTTAGCAAGAAGGTGTGTATGTGTAGGTGGGTATGCCCACATGTGGACAAGGTGTGGAATTGTCACTGCCTGTTAAACTTCCAAATTCTGGGAGCTGTAAATTTGGCTGGCTAGGGTCTGGGCTTCAAGCCAGCCACTGAGCTGTCCAGGTAGATGATACACTAATTAGGAGAATTGCAAACCAATTAGCACTTGGGCTGGATAGGATGATGTGTCTTAGGGACAACTTCATTGAGGATTTTGCAATAAGGATGAGCTTAATGCACCCCACTCTAATCCTGCATTCTGGGAGAGTTCTCCAGTCTGTCCTGGAAAGAGGGTGCTTTAGCCCTAGCTACATTGTTAATTTTTTTTCCAAGGGGGTTTTCAATCCTAAAATCTTGACCTCCCTTGAGAGATGACTGTCATGCTTAGGGGAAGGTGACCGAAACTGTACACTGAAAAGTCAAGAAAGGCCAAAGCAAAGCAAGTTTCCTAGCAGAGTGGAAGATCAGCAACTCTCTGATGAACATGTTAATTCATGTGGATCACTGTCAGACACATTGTCAGCATCTGATAGATTCCAGAACTGGATCCATTTTTCTTGCTTCTGGAACATCCTTGTTCTTCACCTTCTGCAGACTGCTGTCCCCTAAAATTCCTGTCCTCCTCCCTTACAGCTTTGCTTCTTTCCTTTGAGATGTTAGTCCACACTGCCATCCTGCCGCTTGACCTCTACAGGCACTGTAGTTGAGGAAGAGAGGGAAGGTCTCCCAGAAGAACAACTTTGGCTTACAATTTTGTTTTTAAGATAATATTTATGAATTTGAAGGAAATCATTTATTTCTGGATGGTATTTTTCTTAGTTGGTGACACCTTCTGTGTTGCAATAAAAGAAAACATCTGAGAAAAGGATTATGGGATTGTATCTTCAAAACCTTGCCACCAGTATCTTTTACAGGAATACAGGACTCATGTAACATCAATCACTAATGCCTGTCTCTCTGTTATATACCCACAGTCTCCTTTATATAAAGAAAGTTGATTAAAAAGACATTTTTGAGAGTAGACTTATCATGGAGCTCAAGACATTTTCTTAATTCATGATTTGTGTGTAAGATTATACCAGTTAGACCTTCCTTATTCTATTAAAAACAGAAAAATACAGTTTGCCTACAACAAATGTTAATTCCCATAACCTTTTGTGTCTGCAGCCTCAGTGGTTCTCACCTTAGTGTCTTGGTATATCCAAGCAAGCCAGGAGACTTTAGTATGGTTGGGGTCAGGACTCTGGACTGGGACACAGGAATTTAAGAAGCAATTGGCTCTAACAGTGGTTTGTTACATATGCCAGGTCCAATCAATATGAAGTGATCCTGTGGGACACTGCATTGAGAAAGGTTCTGAGGTGTGCTCCAAATCATCTGTGAGGAATGTAGGACTCTGTTCACCAAAATTGGCACGGAGGCAGCAGTTGGAGAAGGTGCTGTTTGTGTTGAGGACAAGAGAAAAGGAACAACTGAAAGATTGACTCATGGGGGAGGCTGCATAACTGACTCTCATTCTTCTGTACTGGTGGATGTAGTACATTTTCCTGCCTCTTGACTTTGGACTTGACCATTTGATTTGCTTTCCCCAATGGCATGTGAGTAGGAGTGATGGTGAGTGGATTCAGAGGCCAAGACTCATGAGACCTCACCTGTTTCCACTTGCTGTTATATCTCTATGACTCCCTTCAGCTAAACATGCCCTTGCTGGCCCAAGTGAACTGAGATACAGAGCAGAGGTCAGCTCAACAGCAGCCATACTGTAGATGTGGGAGTTTGGGGATTGTTTGTCAAGCAGGAGTAGTTAAGAATATAACTCAAATAAAAACCTTGGTTATGAAATAAAAGTGTGATTCTGAATGCAGAAGATTCTCATTTTACCAACTGAGCACAAGGGTACATATGTTTGAATTCCTGGGCAAAAGAACTGCAAGCAAACACTGCCAATAAAACAGCAAGAGGTGTTTCATTAATAAATCATAATAAAGACTCAGAACATGCTAATGCCAGGCAAAGCAGGTTTTTAGCCCATGTGGCAGAATGTAATACTTATGGGGTTGGGTATAGGGGTGTGGAGGTTTTAAAATATGTCTGTAAATTCTTGACACTTCTACCACCAAGAGGTAGAGTCTAATTTCCTTCCTCTTAACTATGTGTCAGCCTCTGAAGTTAGAAGTGACTTGTTTCTAACAACTATTATGTACTGCTTTGACACTATGTGACTTCCGAGGCTAGGTCATAAGAGGTAAATACAGCTTTCTCTCTTGCACATGGGAACCAACACCTTTAAAGCCCAGATACCATGCCTTGTACACGTAACTAATCAGCTACACACAAAGGCCACACAAAAGTGCTCTAGTCCCAGCCCTAGACAAAGCTCCCACTTGCAGTCAGCATCACTTGTCAGAAATGGGAATGAATGAGCTTCCGCAAGATGTCAGCTCCACCTTTAATGCTAATTGAGACTGAGGTGTCCTTTCTACTGAGCCTTGCTCAAACTGTAGATTTGTGAGCAAAATAAACATCACGCTCACTAAAGCAACATGGCTTGTGGGGTGATTTTTTAATGCAGCCACGGATAAGAGAGGGCATTTTCTTTTTGAGGGATATTATTTTCTTAGGGGAAAGACACAGATACAAAGACCTGCAATATTCATGACCAGCCAAAGTAGATGTAGCTTTCCAAGGGCTTGATCAGGAGGAGGTCCTGGAGGGATCCACGTGAGTAGGAGTTGTACAGACATACTTACTGTGATTGAGGGCTCCACAGATCCCAGAAATAAGGGTAGAAGTTGAATCAAAGAACTTAAATAAAACTATGGAGTGACAGAGAATTCTACATTCTTAAGATTTTGGAGATGTCTTGTGAGGACACCCCAAATTGTCTAAGCATCTCTGGGGTCTTCATATTTGTGGTTTGGCCAGAACGGGAGATCCACGTGTGTGACCTGTTTTGCCTCCCAGGGCTGCTGTGGCCTGGAAAGCCGAGCTTGCACATTTGTTACTGCACTCCTGCTTCCCCAAGCCCTCACATACATCATCTGTTTCAGTGCTCACATTAACACCTGTGAGGTAGGTATTATGACTCCCAGGTCCCATAGCCCATAAATGGCAGCTCTGCCAGGAAATCGAGTCCTGCTTTTATTCCCCCTGTACAAAAGTTGCCCCAGCAAATTAAATCTTACTCTCAATGGAGGTGCATAAGAAGCTTCTCAAATTAAATTTGGGGTAAATTCTGAACCTCACATTAAACCTCTACTGATGCATCTATTCTATGAGTTCAGATTTCTGCTTGGTAAAATCTCATTAATTCAATTTGCATGAATGTAGGATTTGAGGTAGGAATCAGGTATAGTGATCTCTCCTTAATCATTTAGCCACATTTAATTTGGTCATTAATCCAAAGGTTTTGTGTTAAGACCTTTCTTTAAAATGATCTCTAAGGCAGCCACCTTGTAAATGAGGACCATGTCCATCTAAGCCTGATTTTTGCAGGTTTGCTGACTTGATTTCACATGAATGTCTTCCCCCATCTACTTGAGAAATAGGCTGCCTGCACATGCAGAAGAGTTTTAAGGTTGTTTTCATGGGTCATTCAAGCATAGACCAGCTCTGGGTTTGAGGATACTGATCCTACTCAGTGGCCTTACCTGCCTTAGAACCTCTCTGCAGAGGCAAGGTGATAGCTTGGCTGATTCTCTCAATTTTTCTTCAGTGTTCAGAAATTCCTACACACTACTACGGTATTAACTACAGATGTGGATCTCAGATATCTGCCTGGCTGCTGGGGCTAATCAACATAAAGACACAGGTGACCCAATATAGCTTCCCTGTTCTCAGAGACCCTGGGAGAGCCCCTCAAGATAGTCCATAACCAGAATCATTCACCAAATAATCACTGTTCTACAGATGAAGATGGAGCCTTCACAGATACTGAACTTGTGGCCCGCAATGCACATCCCATCCCATCATCTGAGTCCTTCTTTAGATGAATTGGAGACATTTGAAATTTATGTTGTAAAGTGCTGAAGAGACTGGAGGGAAATGGCCCCTTTCTAAGCTATTCAGAGTGAGGATTGCAGGGCAGTTTGCCAACATCTATCAGTTTTTGAAATGCACATACACTTTGCTCCAGCAATTAGATTTTCAGGGACTTATCCTAAATCTGAGTATAACAACACATGTATGAGGAGATTTATTATAGCTTTTCTTAAAATGGCAAAGTATCAGTAACGACTTAGATACCCTTCAATGAGAACTGGTTGAATAATTTCTTTTGTCAATATACAGGAAAATGTCTAATCACTTTGGAAAATGAGGCAAACTTTAACAAACTTTGTCATACATATTTTCAAGTTCAAACAACCAAAAAACAAGTGAAATGAAAACAGTGATATGATTCAGAAGAATGCATGAAAGAAAACACAAAGGGTACATGCTCGTACAAGTCAGTATCATAGTAGAAATTTTGGAAAGATAAAACAGAAACTATTACAATGCTTACATCTAATATGCTGGTAGAGAAAGAAAATTTACTTTTATCATACTATATTGCGCAAGTTGAGGTTTTGACTTTATTTCTTTCTCTTCAATACTTTTTCCTAAAGCCCCTCCTTTTCTTTGCTCTTTTAAAATAAAAGAAATTGGAATCTAAAAAGTGTATTAAAACAGAAAATTTAGTTCAGAATTGCCACCATATAAAATATGAAAGCACAGGTTTTTAAAAACTAGACCACAGGAAGATCAAGGAACATCTGCACTTCGGAGAGCAAATAGCTCCCTAGTTCCTTGGAGGAAATAGGTGAGTCTTATTTGAGGACTTGAGGACTAGGGAATTTTGACATGAAATTTTTCATTCTGTCCTAAAGTGCATGTGGTCTTAGAGTTAACTACTTTAAATGTTTTATCAGTTCACTCTTAAACTGGGTATATAGCTCAGTGACGCAAGTGCCTGCCTGGCAAGTACAAGGTCCTGAGTTTGATTCCTGGTACAAAAAAAAAAAACAAAAACAAACAAACCAAAAACCAAAACCCAAACCCAAAACAACAACAACAACAACAAAAAATACATCTTACAACTCACTATTTCACACAGTAAGATGACAATACTCTACAACAACTGTTCCTAGACAAAGCAGGGTACTTTACATCTGCTGGGGTAAAACCAGTCTCAGACTACCATGACGTGGCGCTGCCTCCTGGTTGTCAGTACAGATTTAGCAAGGCTCCAACTCTTTTTTTTATTTTGGTTTTCTCCTTCTCCTCCTCTATCTCCTTTTCCTCTCCTCCCTCTTCCTCCTTCCTTCTATTTCTCCTTCTTCAGAGTGTTATTGGGATTCTGTTGCCCACAGTTTCCCCAGGAGAACATTTGGGTGTGGTCAAGGAGGAGGAAACAGTTGCTAGCATCTGCACTTTCTCCTCTCTCCCCAGCTCCACAGTCCTCCATGACCTTGAACTACTCATCCTGGTTTAGTCGGAAGACTTCGACTTTTTATTTATCTTGAGGTTCAGTGCAAAATATTATGCACCAGATTGAAATTTTCTAGTAAAACATATTCAGCAAAGAGTCTTTTATTGCAGTTAACACATAATATTATTTCAAATTGAGCAGAACACAGACAAATTAAACTGCTAATGCCAGTACTGAAAATTTTAAGGTTCCTAGGAAAAATTTAATTGAGATAAAGATGACAAATGTTAGACCTGCAAAAAACCCCCAACTATTTACACAGAAGAACTATAAAGTAGGAATAATCACAAGGTTTTTGCTGCCAGAATGCCTGGGTTTAGACTCTAGTGCTACTAATTATTGGCTATGCAACCTTGAACAATCACTTAACAATTTTTGTGTTTCAATTCCCCCACATGCAAGCATAGGAACCCTAGTGGTAGTGATATCTAACAGTTTTGTGCTGTAATTAAATCAAGTATGTGCAGGGCTTAGCCCAGTGCACAGGAGCATTATGTAAACATTAGCTCTTGTCATTACCTTTAATAAGATGCTCTTCCATGGGCTTAGAGCTGTGTGCAAAGGTGAATATGCATGCAATATTGGAAATGTATTAATATTATTTGGAGTTTTATAATCTGTTTTGGCTTTGGGGGGAATCAAATCACTTTTATGGCAGGGAAATCAATTATTCAACTTCCACACATTTAAATTCCATATGTTTTTTCAGAAACACACTAAATAAGACATTAGAAGTCTTTCTGTGCAAGTATCTTAGTGTAGTTTTGCAGTTTACATAAAATTTACAGAGTCCATAAAGGCTGCTGTGTGGACTGATGCAGACACTAGTTTGACCACCAGCCTCAATAAAATTTGGAAGGATCTAGCAACCCAGAAGGGCCCCTTCGTCTCTTCCCGAATCAATAACTTCCATAGAGGGATCTCAAAACTCTATTCATATAATATAAAAGAACTCATTCAGTATGTTGTCTTTGTCTCTGGCTCCTTGTACACAGAAAGTTTATAATATTTAACTGTGTTTTTGTATGCATTAGCTCCACCCTATGATATTCCACAATACTTTTATGTAATCTGTTGGTAGACGTTTGGTTTGCTCCCTGTTTGGGGCTGTTTCAGTTCTATATTTTTGAGTGTTTTAGTATTGTATTTTGGTGAACACAGCATCTCTCTCTTCTCAGGAGTGGAATTTCTGGATCACAGCAGAGGTCTGTGTTTAATTTAGCATGTACAGCCCACCAGTTTTTCTTAGTGTTTCCTAAAGCAAGTTGCACCATTCTTATCCCAGCTGGGAGGCGAGCTTTCCTTCAGCACCAGCACAGGATGGCCTGCACAGAGGGTAAGTTCACCAAGTAAAGAATCTTTAAGCACCCAGGGGAGCAGTGCACCTGCAGTGGGGGGAGGACCAAGAAAAGACATCAGGACTGGAGACAGACTCCAAGACAACAGCTTCTATGGAGGAAGGCTTTCTCAGGCAGGCCAGGCCCTTGCCTTCAGGGATGCCTCAGGCTGTTTAGGGGCACCTCTCCCTTTTGGCAAGGTCAGGCCCCACATTTCTGAGGTAGAGAAAAATTGTGAATTTATGACAGAGAAAATATTCTTTAGTTAGAGTTTTTCCTGATTATTGGAGCAAAACTGGATGCTAGAAACTACTTTTCCCACTTAGCTCCTTGGTAGCAGAGTCTCTCACTCTGTTTAACCCCTAAGGTCCTTTTCCTTGCCACAGAAAGAGACTAGAAAATGCTTAAAAGGTTAAAGGAAGCAATTACCCTTTCTTTTCAAATGTCTCCTCAGTATTGCTTACTATGCACACAGAGCAGTGCTTTGTGATGTTTACCTTCTTTCTTCCCAATAATCAAGCCTTTTTGCCATTCACCTGTCCCTTTGCATTTGGGACTAGACATGAGACATGGAGTAATGGCGGTGAAAGCATCAATTTATGGGCCAGGGAGTAAGATACCCAAGTTGGAAACCCTGTATGGACATGAGACTTTCTCACACAATTGAATTTTACCTGGATTTTCTTGTGCAAATAGTAAACACATATTGTTAAAGTTTATATGCATGTATATAACGACATAACCAGAAATGAACACACACACACACACACACACACGCACGCACGCGCACACACATACACACACAGAACTAGAACTGTTCAGTGCTAAGTCCAACATCAGTGTGAGCAAATATTATTTGAGACCCTAAGTGGTAAAACAAGTGAGCCTCTATTTCTGCCAGAGTCATTCTTTTACAGAGGACTTCTACTCAAGAAACACCAACAATAACCGCTCCCAAGAGAGGTTCAGTACTGAGTACGAGTGATCTCTTACATGTCATTATACTATCATTTAAACTGAGAAAACACTTCATATTCAAAATATATCTGGATAGCTACAAAATGCTTTGGAAAAACAGAAAGGTTTATTGCCAGTTTTGCAGAAAAACTAAAGTCCTTGGGGCTTCTGTCACCCAATTATTTAATCCCTGCCCATCTATTCATGTTTCTGTAATGTGTAGTTATGCTCCACCCCAACTCAACCTCCCATTCTCTGCCCGTGCTTCTGTGCAGCCAGTCAGAGCCCAGATCTTCTGATACCCATTCAGCTCTAGTCTCATGGCCCAACCACAGCCCTCCCCTGGCTTTCACTCTTTCCTCACTTCTCCATCTCTGCTGTCCACCTCTTCCTCCCTGAGACCTCCATCATCTGTTCATCGCATTCACTGAGTTTAAAAAGAAATGACTTACTAGGTTAATTGCTTAAGAGAAAATCACTTATTTTCATTATACTCTGTTTAATGTTTAACTGAAGAACAAAAGGAAAAAGATGATTGAATATACAGTTTAGATACACACAAAAAGAGAAAAAAGAAAGTTACATAGGCATAATTATTATAAAACAGTTTGGTATTCGCATATGGTAGCTATGGCTTTCTTCTTGAAAAGACATGATATGTGTACATGTATATATACATTTTAACAAAATTGGTATTATAATATGAATAACATTTTTAAACACACTTTTAAACACTAGCACCTAGCTTATCAACATCAATTTCAATTGACTGAATAATGTTGCATAATACAGATGTCCTTCATTTAATTTTACCTGAACACTGTTATTTCTTTTCATGCAAACGATTTCATATTATAAACAATACTCATTAGCACACTTGTATTTATTTTTATGTTCATGAATTTAATTTGGTATTCCAGATAAATTCTAATTGGTGACATTGTAGGCACATTTTGAAAACTTTTGATAGCTTTTACAAAACTTTTTAAAAAGACTACTAATTTGAAGGTATCCATGACCTGCCAGAACTGGTAAGTATTATAGAAAGCAAAATAAAAATAGCAAAATATACTTGTCAATTAAATAGTAAACTTGTATTTTAAATTGTATTCATTTTACTACAAAAGAGATTAAGCATATTTTTATGATCTTACTGTTCATTATTTCTCAGGTTCTTTGTCAGGTTTTTGTCCATTACTTTATGGAGTTCTTTCAAATTGATTTATATGATTTCAGAATTTGTCTTACTATTGAAGTTAGCAGATATTTGCATTTGCATATGTGGCTAATATCTTCCCCATTAAGGTGGTTTATTGTATAAGTTTAGTTGTCAATTTTAATAGAGTTTAAATATATATGCCCCGATTTTAGTCACTGCATTTGACAGCTTTCATTAAATCATAATATATATTCCAGGCCAGGAAGATTTCTTTTTATGTTTTTATCTTTAAAAATTTGTCATGAAATTTTTCCATGGAGAAAGAGAAGCTAACATTTTTCTATTTGTTTAGCCACTTTTCTTTGATTTGTGGTTAAATTTCTTCTGCCATCAGCCATCATCAGTCCTTTAAACAGTGATACATATGGCCTAGCATGTGTAGCCCACATTGTCTTCCTCTTCTGTGCCATCCCACCCCTATTCTGCCCTGTATGTAACTTTCTACCATTCCTAGGATCCAGCTGGTCCAGGCTTTATGTTTCTACCTGTGGTGTCCACCCCCCACTCCTCACCCCCATCCATCCTTCTGCCAGGGAAAGCAGATATCACTGATGATCCAAGACTGTGTCATCTCTACCACATACTCTTCAGCTTTTCAAACAGTAACTTTCTCTTCCAGGTTCTCACAACAGGCTGTACTTGTATTAGCTCCCTGTTCTGATGTACAGTGATTAATAATAAATTGTCAACTCTTCACCAGCAGTTCCTATTGTATTCATCTCTGTATTTGAACCTCCTTTGACATGTAATAGGAGTTTATACCGAATAGGCTAGAAGAAAGTCACTTGGATGAACAAGTTAACAATTGGCTGGCATCTCAACAACTCCATATGATTCTATAGGTAGGCTACAATAGGAATATTTTTTGATTTTCTTTTGAGTATTACCACTGATTTCTCTAAGAATGTGTTCATTTCCAATTTGGAAGGAGACCAATGGGCAGTATCGAATTTCTGACTGGCTAGGACAACCAGCCCGATCCACATAGGCACATGAGGATTTTAGGACTGAGCATTTAGCCCAAACAGCACCCTTGGCCTGAATGAATGCTTTCTGGGATTGCAAGCAAAGAATGATTTATTTCTTCAGAGACTGAAATCTGATTCTTAAATTCCACCCCCAGCACACACACAGTAGATGTGAATGAGGAAGAGTGTATATCTCAGAAGCTGCTAGTAGTCTTCATCAGATCTCGAGATGAACTTTAAAAAAAAATTGCTGATAGTGAAAAAGAAGAGTCAAGAAATACTGGCCAGAAATCCAGTCCTTGTGATATCATTTAAATTATGGATCATCCTGTATCTGAAATATTCACCCCTGGTCTATTTAATTTCATGAAACATTTAATTCTCCTTATGACTTAAACAACTTAGAGTTGATGTTTTCCTTTTCCTTTTTTTCTTTTTAAAATAAAAGGTTCTCACTATGTTACCCACTATGTTAAAATAAAAGGATCTCACTATGAGACCACTATGTCTGGTCTCAAACTCCTGAACTTAAACGATCCTCAGGCTTCCAAGTAGCTGAGCTGGTAGGCATGGACCATCATGCCTAGCTTAGGGTTGATTGTAACCATAAGAAAAGTAACATATGTGAGGCTACTGGATGGCTAAAATTCCAATCAGACATACAGAAAATCTGGGCATATCATAAAGAAAACAGTATAAAAGCAAGAAATGATAAATTAATAGGCAAGACTTAAAGCAACTGTATCAAACTATAGAAATTAACATTTCTAAATGAATTTCCAGATACAAGATTGCTGCTTGCAAAGCAATTTCCCATCAGCTGCTTTGAAATATGTAATGCTATTTGCCCAACTCGTGTCATATAGTAGTCTCCTTCTAAAACAATAATTTTCATAATCACAGTTTTACTCAATCCTCAGTCACGGCAATCAACAATTTATCTTTGGGTAATAAAAGCTTGACTTATTGTCACCAATGACAGAAAACTCATGGAGTTTAAACTGGTGTCAAGTAAGAAAACACAAAATTTGAATCCTTTTCTAGCAAAAGACAAAGTGAAACAAGTGATAATTTCTGGAGGGATATGAGTCCTCACAGTCCTAAGGATAAAGCAAGAGACAAGAGACGCTGCTCCACTGGTATCTTGCTTCCACTGAGTACAACCAGTATCAGGCACTGAGGAAAGAGTGATGGAAAGTCAGATGTTGCACTTGGCCTTATAAACCTTATATCCCAGTGGAAAAACAGAACAGTAAAAGTAAGTGTAGTCATTTAACTTGTAATAAGTTATGTGCTTAAGACTATATTGGTAGAATGTATGCAGGGAGGGCCTCTTGGCATTGGTGACTTGTCAGCTGAGATACAAAGCGTAAGAAAGGACAAACCAGGCACAGATATGGGGAAAAAAATACCCAGTCACTTTGTCTTGCAAAGATGATGTCTTCTACTGTGAGATTCAAAAGGAGAACTACAAAGTGCCATAGGTACCCCAAGAAAGCAGATGTGGCAGTTTACCACTTGCAAGAGTGTAGGATGTGGTTATGGTCAGAGACCTGCAAAAGATCAAAGGTACGGGGCCCCTAGGATGGGGCATGGCTAGGATGAAGTAATGCCTTTAAACCTGGGCCAGCACTAACCACAGAGAGGGCGGAGGCTACTGACACTGGCATGACCCAGGCCAGGCGGGTGCTGACATTCCTTCCATGTGTGGTTCCCACAGGGCCAAGCTATCCATCAGGAGAGAGCATTATTAGTGACCAGAATCATGGGGGAAGGAGGACATATGTTCCAGGAGTAAGAAAGAAGGGAAGGTGGAGAAAAGGAAAACTAACCATGGTACCAGGAATCCGGGGTCAAGGGTGTGAGGTATCAATGTAGGATGAGTGCTAAGAACTTGCTGGGTAGCAATGGGTCAAAACATGTGCATTTGAACCTATGTGTCCTCACTTAGTTTATGAAATAGGTGTCTGGGGTACCTGGACAAGCAGTTGAGGGGAAGGCACTTCTTTGTGGAAAACTCACCTGGACCAGCTGCATCCTAGGAATTGTAGAAAGCTACACAGAGGCCAGGATAGGGATGAGATAGAGGAAAAGAAGAAGACAATTTGGCCTACACATGCTAGCTACAGATTTTGTCTAAGGATTGCCTCCTCAACCTGAACATAATATTGCTCCCCAGAGAAGTGTAGGTCTTTATGCCTTTTAATTTAACTAATATTTCCCAAGAAACTACTGTGTTCCAGGCACTGAGGCAAATAGGGCCACGACTTGGAGTGATCATGAGTGTCATTTAAATTGGAACTTTTCAGAGTCATAGGGGTGGGATGGATTCTAAACCCAATGGAAAAGTGAGAGAACAGGCATGAACTGGGTACACTGGGTGCAGTGGCCTTGCCTGCCATTCTCCTCCTAGGAAAGCTACTACTGATAAGTTATTAACTGACACGTTATAGTAGGATGAATGTTAAGAACTGGAAATGCAGGAGAAATGAGTAGAAAATATTCTATGCTCAGCACTGATGGGATGCAGTATTCTGTGTAGAGTGTATCTCAAGCTCAGCTAGTCTGAATTCAAATCTCACCACCACTGTGTACTCTGAGCAGGTTTTTCAGGTTTCTGAACCTAAGCTTGCTCATGTGTAACATGGAAATGATAATAATGACAACTACTGTTAGATTTGAAGCTAAAATGTCCCTCCAAAGTCTCTTGTATGAATTATGACTAATGGGGGTGCCAGAGATGACTTGCTGTTGGGTGGAGGAGCCTGGGTGGAGGCCGGTCACGGGGTTCCTGTGTGACCCGGAAGGCTATGTTTCTGTCTCCTGCTTCTGCCTTTTCTCTGCTTTCTGACTGCCATGTTGTGAACAGCTCTCCACTACTGAGTCCTTCCACAATGCAGTTTCTTCCTTGAAGTCAATGAGCCTGGACTTTGCTATAATTAACCCAAAACTAGAACTGTGAGCCAAAAGAAAGCTCTCCAACGTTAAATTCCAGGGGTCAATTATTTTGTCCCAGCAATGAGGAAAGTGACCAAGACATCCACCTTGCAAAGAATTATAAGTTTGAAATGAGATAATGTGTGTAAAGGATTTACCATGATGTCTGGTGCATAATAAGCAACTGGGAGGTAATGTGATTATTCTCCCATACAGACAGAAAATAATAAAAGGCTGCACTGAGACTGCTAACACATTTCTAACGGATCCATGTCACCCATCTCTTTAATGCTCCTCTCCTGGGACCTGGTTTATATATGTCTCTTTTACAAGACACACACACACACACACACACACACACACACACACAGAAACCCTTTCCTCCTAACTTTCTTCTATGAAGCTGAAAGGAGCAAGTAGGAATAGCCTCCAGTCACTGACCCAAAAATACGGAACTCCAGTCTTTCTAGGAACTCACTCCAGATTTATTCACCATAAAGTGACAGATGGGAACAACTAGTAATTTAGAAGCCTGGAGAAACAGCACATATTCTAAGATTTCCCCATTGCTGGTTTGGAATTACTGAGCATTGCTCATTTCGGCATTTAGCAGACCATGCTATCCTGAGTTATTCTAGGCTGTTCTAGGGTAGAAGTCTTAAGATTAACTTAGAGACTTGAGCTGGGCCCCAGAGATTCACATTCCAGTTCAAGGGCTAGCCAGTGTCCAGACTGTGGTTTTGGTTTTCCACCTTCTACAAACACGTGCACCAATTTATACTTTGTTTCCTTCTTCAATACAGTTACTGTTTTAAGTTACAAACATAGAAGGAATAAATGTGACAAGAGAACCATGCAAGGAGTCCTGTGGAGCATAGGTGCTATTTTTTTAGTTGCCAATAGACCAGAGAAAAGATGTGGCATGCAAGTATGGCCTAGAAAATGAGTATGGGTTTAGAATTTAAGAAAGGAATAACATTGCAAATACAGGAACGGTATGAACACAGATGGAAGAAAAGGTGTATCAGCCAAGTGGACCAGTGTCTATGTGGGTAATATTTGAGAACAGATTTGGCAAAACAAGTTGCCTCAATATGTTAGTTTAGTATTTTCTTGCCCATATTTTATTGGATCCAGGCTTCAAGGTGAATCTTCCCAGTTTGTTGTCATTGTATAGTTCCCTCTGTCACTGTATAGGGCTGACTTAGGCAAGCAGTAGGATGTTGTAAAATTTGAGCTGTGACTTCCAAAGCCAGTCTGTGAAATATGTCTCCACTTTGCTCCCTCTCCCACTGGACTCCCTAGAAATCAACTACCAAACCTTGAAGACACTTAGGCAACCCTGTAGAGCCACCCAGAGGTGAGGACCCTAGGCCTCCTGCCAGTAAGTAGCACTAACCTGCTAGGCAGGTAAGCTAGACATCTTGGAAGTGGATTTTCCAGGTCAGTTAAGACTTCATATGTTGGTAAATCTGGCCAAGAGCCCACCTGCTACTTTAGGAGCCAGAAATTACCCGGCGAGGCTGCTCCTGGGTTCACAGTTCAAGGCCAGATATGAAAGCAAATTAATCTTTGTTTTGGACTCTAACTCAGAAGAGTCCTATGCAGTGCCTCTTTTTGGAGCTTCCACACAACAAGGCTCTTCATGGTGAACCATACTAAATAAAAGACCTCCCAGTGCCATCTAAGGGGAAATCTGTTACTAAGAATCCTACAAGTTAAATGTTCATCACAGTGGCTATGGGTCTTTGCTCCATGCACATTACATTCTCCTCTATGCAGAGTACTTCCTTTATAAGCCTCTAAGTTTCCCCTTCTGTAACTTGGCCTGGCTTGTGGCTTATGGTGGCACCACTGGCTATGACTTTACATGACATTATTACTCCAGAGTCAATCTCAATCTTTTAGCACATATTGTAAGGGTTAATTTGTATCTTCAAAAGCAAAACTGAATGGTTCCATTTACCTGTTTTCAAGAAAAATCAAGAACATTCACTCAATATAACATAACTGCCTCAACCCAACTCTTTAAAATACACTGAGAGAGTCACTTCCAATGGAAGGGTTATGCATCCAGCAAGCACTTTAAATGTGTCCTGTCTAGTACATGTAGCCCCATGTGATGGTTAAGCTTAATTGCCAACTTGAATGACTTTGGAGTTGCCTAATAAATTGGTAAAACCCATCTCTGGATGTGTCTGGTGGGTCATGGAAGCGTGAACTTTGGCACTGTATCTGGTCTCTCACCCTTTCCTCTCTGGCATGTTCCTCCTGGTCTGCTTCTTGGTCACCATGAATTAAGCAACTTTTTTCTGCCACATCCTTCCATCCTGATATTCCTCTTTGGAGCCAGTCACCTATGGACTGAATCCTTTGGAATCATGGGCCAAAATAAACTCTCCTCTTTCAGGTTGTGATTTCATGTAGTGTGTCTCACTGATGAGTAACTGACTAAGAGGGAGGTCCCTTCTGTTGCCGCTTCTGTGATCCAGGTGAACAGCACTGGAAGACCTGGAGAATATCTCCTACCTCCCTACTGCCATGACTGAGGTGAACTGTGGGAAGATCTAGAGAACAGAGGGAAACTAGTGAAGCAGCAGGGTCCTGAATAGGGTGCACAAGGATGGACAGGCAGGAATAGCCATGTGGGAAAGTCAACAGCAGCAATAACCGTATGAGCCAACAGGTGGTAACTTAGGTGAACCAGCTTTGTGCCTGGGGACAAAGACAGAACAGAGGTGGTCTGGTGGGGCCTCACCTTTTCCCTTGTTTTTTTTCTTTATTCTTTCTTCTAGTTTCTCATTTTTCATTTCTCTGTTTTTTTCTTCTTTTTTCTAAATGGCTGTGGGGAATTCCAGGCACAGAAAAATAATCCCTTGTTTTTTGCTTCATTCTTTCTCTTCTGCCCCCTTCTCTACTTCCCTAAATTTTGCACGGTCATACTTTGTCCTTCACCTTTATTTCTACATTCTTTTATCTTTGGTTTATACACTATCCTTTTTAAATTTCCCCATCACAGGGTAAAATCACTCTATCAAGGGGAAACATTTTACATACAAGCTCTCAATCTACAATTGGTTCTGTTATATAATTGTAGATTTTGCTCCTATGGTTTAAGGTACAAAATTAGCTGTTACCACAGTTTGTCAGTTTGTAAACTGTGCTTGATGCTATTGTTAATACTAATTATATTACTTCAGCTAGGATGTCATATCTGTTGTAATCAACTGTTCTCCCTTCTGTAATACTGGAATTCTCTGGGATAATAACCTCACCATAGCCCAATACCAAGGAACTAGAGACTGAGCAAAACAGAAACCAACATCTCACCCTTCATTAACTGAGAAGATAGGATCTTGGGAGAGACACAAACCAAGAACCTCCTATACTCAGAAGACATGACCGAAGAATAGATTCTTCCTAGAGAGGATCTGATACTAGTGATATAACTACCTATTATAAAAACTTACAAGGAGCAAAACAGAAAATAAAATAAAAAGTTTTCAAATAGAAAATGAAAAGACACAGAAGCCAAATGGAATCTCAAACCTCCAGCCCACATAGGATAAATTCAGGAGACAACTAGATAGAGGAAAATGTAAGATGCACGGCTGAGATTTCTGAAATGATAGCAACTGAAATCAAGAAACAAATCCATGAGCCCATAATGGAAACCAGATCAGAAATAATCTCTCAGGAAAAAAAAAGGAAAAAAGGAAAAGAAAAGAAATGACAAAAACCATAAAGGAAATGCTAATTAAATATAGAGATAGATAAAAAAATTAGAGGACAATGGGAAAATGAAGGAAACTGTGAAAGATCAATATAGGAAAGAAGCAATGCATGAAATGGATTCAAACAGATATGAAAGAAGTTAAAAATTCCACTGAAAGTTGGCAAAACTGCTTGAACAAAACTGAAGATAGACTTTCAGGCCTCAAATACAGGAACATGGTTAGCGATTGTGAAAGAGAAGATCTCTTGAAAATAACAAGGGATCAGGAAATAACAATTCAACAGCCACAAGATGATACAAAGAAAAACAATATATTATTGATAGGAGTTGATAGAAAAAGCAAGAGTCAACACAAATGACATGAAAAGACTATTTGCAGAAGCAATAGCAGAAAATATCCCAAATATGGGAACAGAATCTGACACAGAGATAAATGAGGCATATAGAACTCCAATAAGCCATGATCAAAATAAAACTATACCAAGATATATAATAACCAAGAACCCAGAAATTCAACATAGGAACAGAATAATAAAATCTGTTAGAGAAAAGAAGCAAATCACCTATAAAGGAAAACCCATCTGAATCACGGCAGACTTCTGAACACAGACTCTCAAGACAAGAAGAGCTAGGAGTAAAGTATGTCAAGCCCTGAAAGAATAAAATTTCCAAATCAGATTTATGTACCCTGAAATTTTTTCTGTCAAAATTAATACAGAGATAAGATACTTCCATGACAAAGAACAACTGAAAAAATTCATGACCACCAAACCAAGCCTTTGAAAGGTACTGAAAGATATTCTAGACAGAGATAAAAGATGACAACAATTCCAAGAACAGCAACAAAAAGAAATCACCAGGCAGGGCAAGCAATTGAAGAGAGAGAAAAAAGCAGGTAACCAACATGGAAAATAACATGACAAAAACGAGCCAATAAATATCAGTCATAATGATACAGAGATTTAATGCAATCTCGATCAAAATACCATTAGCATACCTCACAGAACTACAGAAAACATTCCTAAAATTCACTTGGAACCAGAAAAGATGTAGAACAGCAAAAGCAATTCTTGACAACAAAGGCAAACCAGAAGGCATTACAATCCCTGGCTTGAAATTGTATTACAAAGCTACTATAATAAAATCATCATGCTACTGGCAAAAAAACAGACCTGAGGATCAGTGGAACAGATTAGAAGATCAAGGAGCAACTACAAACATAGTCAGCCACCTTACCTTTGACAAAGAAGCCAAGCATATTCATTGGAAAATAAGACAGCCTCTTTAATAAATTGTGTCACAAAAACTGATTCTCTGCATCCAAAGACTAAAACTAGAGCCATGTCTATCACCATGCACTAAACTAAAGTCTAAATGTATCAAAAATCTAAATATTAAAACAGAAAAACTAAATCTACTAAAAGAGAAATTAGATAGAAATCTTGAAGACAAAGCTATAGGCAGAGAGTTCTTAAACAAAACATGAATTGCATTGGAAATACTTCAAAGAATCAACAAATGGGATGTTATCTTATTAAAAAGTTATTGCACATCAAAAGAAGTCACCAACAAACAGAGAACCCACAGAATGGGAAAATATTTTAGCCAATTCTCCCTCAGACGATGGACTTTTATCTAGAACATTTAAAGAAGTGAAAAAAATCAGATTCCCCACCCTAAATTCATAGACCCAATTCAAAAATGGGCATCTGAATGAATGCACACTTTTCTGTTGAAGAAATACAAATGTCAAATAAACATATGAAAAAAAAAAGTTCAACATCATTGATCATTCAAGAGGTGCAAATTAAAATAACATTCAGTGAGATTCTATCTCACTGCAGAAAGAAAGGCTATCATCAAGAAAGCAACCAATACCAAATGCTGAACTGGCTGTGGAGAAAAATTAATCCTTCTCACTGTTGGTGGGAGTGCAGACTGGTACCACCACTGTGGAAATCAGTGTGGATATTCCTTAAAAGCTAGGATTAGAAGTCCCAGTTGATCCAGCTATTTCTCTTCTGTATATCTTCCCAGAAGAATTAAAAACATCATACCACAGCAATATATATGCACTCATGTTCATAGCAGCACAGTGCAGTAGCCAAATCTTGGAAACAACTCAAATACCTAACAATTGAGAAATGGATAAAAATGTGATCTTTTTATATAATGTGGTAGTACTCAACCAAAAAGAAGGATAAACTTGAGATTTTAATTGGTGAATGGTTGCAACTTGTGACCATACTCATAAATGAGATACATGAGGGTCACATGTATAAGCATCATATTGTCTTCCTGGTGTGAGAATTTGAAAGAGCAAGTATGGCCTAAAATGTACATTTGATATTGTGAAAAGGAAGAAATTGTTTAAAGGGAAAAGGAACTGGATGAAGGAAAGGGGAAAGGAAAGAAGGGAAAAGGGAGGGAAAAATGCAGTTAGTTATACTATTAATGTTTCTTGGTTCATAGAAAAGAAAGGTTTGTGCTAATACCGATTTGAGAATTTTTTGTGCCCATATATTGTGCTCTGAGCAACTACTTTAAAGATAATAATATGCAATGTACTAACCATAGTTATTCTCCTATCATCTTGTCATGAAATTTTATTTTACCTCTTTCCATAAAATAAATTTTAAAACGAAGAAAAAACTGGCTAATAAATTCCAAGTAAGAACTGCCAGATCAAAAGTATAAGCTCTCTCCATTTTTATTAACTCCCTAGCATGTGAAGCTTTTTCTTCTGAAACGAATAAAGAAATATTCTCCTCAGGATGACAAAATCTTGTTGGCAGTAAGGTATTAGGATTCATGACTAAAACCCCATGTTTCTACAAAAGCAATTCCAAACACTCAAAAGCAATTATACATCATATAATATCCTCCAAATATAATAAATATACATCTCAGAATTAATACAAGCCATAAACAACTGCTGACAGTCTATAAATTATATTAGGGACACTTTGATTTTCCCAGTTTTCCACACTTCCCTCATCCTGAGGAGAATAGCTGCTTACACTGAGATTCCACACACATCAGGGGCAAATTTAATAAGTATCTTGGTAGTAATTGGAAGTAAGGAGGACTGGAAAAAGAAGAAACGAAAGTACAAAGAAAAAGAGAAAAGGGTGGAAGAATAATGACTTTCAGGAGGGGAAAGCTGGGGAAGCAGTGAATTCGAGAGCCTGGAAAAGATGCTCACCTGTAGCCTGTCTATTAAAGGAGGCTGACGGTGTCTTTTCACAAATGAACTTTCTTCTCACGCCTTCTGCCTGGCCCTCAGCAAAGAAGAAAAATCAGAAGGGGTTTATAATTATACAAACAATATTAGCTAAGCCTCTGAAGGGAATAGATGTGGTCTCAATCTCAGGCAACTTACAGACAAATGCAAGGAAGAATTGAATAAACAATTGAAGTTTAATAGCATCTTCACTATATTATGGAGTTAGTTCAAAATTAAATGTGTGTTTTCCAGGAAAGTAGGAGGGAGAGGCCCAAACTCCGTCACATTGATCCATGGAAAGAACATTATTCTGAGTTGAATTGTGCTCCTGCCCCCTAAATTCATCCTTTCAAATCCTAACTCCTGGTATCTGAGAATGTGATCTTATTTGGAAATGGGGTCATTGTGAACGTCATTCATTAAGATGAATTTGTGAGGGCTCTAACTCAATGTGATTACAATCTTTGCAAAAGGGAGAAATTTTGACATAGAAACATGCACAGGAAAATGAGGGCTGAGATTGAGTCGATGCTTTTACAAGCCAAGGAATACCAAAGTCCAGCAGCACCAACAGCAGACAGAGTAAGGCACGTAATGGGTTCTTCCTCAATCCTCAGAAGGAACTGACCTGGGGACAGACACCTTCCTTTTGAGTCTGTCATTTCCACCACCCTCTGTGGTACTTTGTTACATCACCCTAGCAACTCACACAGACTTTTTTTTCAGTTCTAAAGATAAAGAGAAGGGACAGTCCCTTCTCTTCAGGCTGAGGGGTCAGAATAAGGACTCAGTTGCTAGAAGAAAAGGGACCCTTGGGAATCTGGCAAGATATCTCACGCTGCTGAAGTATGTGTCTGATAGGAATATGAAAGGTGGCTCTAGGGAAAGATGAGGAGAGCTAATTATAAAGGTGTCCTTTGTGGGGCTGCAGCATTTTATTACAAAAGTTGTTGCAGAGACAGTGATGGAGGTATTGGTGTTACACAAGGCCTGCCCTGGGTAGTGGTGTGCTTCCCATTACCAGATAATTAGAAGATTTTATGTGGAGTGAATTAACAAGCAGTGGTTACTTCAGTGCAAACAAGCAAGACCTGGGGCCCTTGACACAGCCAGCTTCAGTTTCCACCATGTACTCTAGTCTGTTACAAATTCCAGGTGCTTCCTAGTCCCCAGCTGAAGGAGGAGGACCAAGGCAAGACACTACAATTACCTGGAGTGTAGAAGGAAGCCCTAGCAAAGCAGGGCACGTCTCCCTTGGTCTTATCCCCATGCTTCACCATTTTGCCACCTACCTGGCTCATCAGATGTCATTCAGGAACCATGAGTCACCAAATTGCACTTTAAACTGAATTATATAATTTAATTAAAGAAACTACAGTGGGCTGAAAAGCCATGCATGAGAAGGTGGAGATATAGCGACCAACAACTAGGACCCTGACCTAGCCTTTCTCCCAACTCTCAGTTGCTCTCTCCTAAACATACTGGCTTTTGTCACAAATCCCTCTGTGGGTTGTGGTGGGAGCCAGAGGGGGGCAGCGTTGTAGCAAAATGCCCAGAGGCTGCATTAACTTCTTCCCCTGACGACTTACACGGCAGTTAATTTATACTCTACCTCCTATTGGTTTGGGGGGCGGGGAAAATAGCTAACAATAAGAAACAGAGTGTCATCTATTTCTTTAGCTTAAACAGGCCTGCTTCTGTGGTGAGCAGTTGATCTCTCAGCTTGCTGTTTTCAGGCTATAAAAGCTGTTTATTTCACTCTATAAAAAAACATTTGAACTTATATGGCTATTTAAGCTTAAATGTTTAGGAAGAAAGAAAAATACAAGGGAAATTAGCAAAGCGTGGCTGAAACCTGATCTCTGGGGCTGTGAGGTTTGCATGGAAACTTCCTTCTTTGGGAAATTCCCCCCTCCCTCCCTCCAACATACACCCGCTGCAGCCCCAGCACACAGGAAATGGGCTGCGCTGCCTAGGACTCCTACAATAGCAGCCATTTCGGTGAAGCTTCCAGAGTCAATAATTTCTCATGCTCTGGTGCGATCCACATTCACCGGGGACCACATGGGCTTGTAAGAAGCTGCAGCTGCCCAAAGGAGTTGACAGATGTTACCAAATCTGGGTTGTTTCTCTCCTAAAAACTGTGTGTTTGAGGGATATGGACAGAAATATGCTTCCCTGTCTGTGTATGATGGAGCTGCTGTTTTGCTGGCAAGTTCCAAGATTTTGACAGATGAGTGACTTTCTCCGAAGGAGTGTTCAGACCCTCCCAGTCAGCACCCCACGCTCCAGACTCTGACATCTTACTGGAGGAGTTAGAGGTCATCTGAGACAGGCTGACTTGCTTTACCATTTGTCCCATCACAGTCCATGATTATGACTGTTGTGTTTTAAATTTTTCTCTTTTTTTATCTGTCTCTGTCTCTGTCTCGGTTTCTCTCTCTCTGTCTCTCTTTCTCTGTGTCTCTCTTTCTGTCTCTCTTTTTCTCTCCCACCCTCCCCTATATGACTGAGCTATACTCCCAGACTTTTTTATTTGGTATTTTGAGACAAAGTTTCCCTAAATTGCCAATGTTATCCTCAAACTTGGGATCCTCCTGCCTCAGCCTCTGAGATTACAAACCACTAGGTATACTTTTCATGTGCTCCTTTAACCCTCCAGAATGTCCAAGATCATACAAGCTGTGATAAAAACATATGGCAAGTGTTTAAAAGACACATTACTATTAATCTCTCTCAAAATACTTTTCATTGTTTTGAACACAGTTTTGCCATCATCCTTGCCACTTTCTGACACTGTTTGAAAGTCTTTTTTGAGTATCTTTACTCAGAGAAGAGCCAGAAGTTGCTCAGTGCCAGATCTAGTGACTAAGGTGAATGGGGACACCCTATAATATTTTCACGAGCCTGCCTTTCTGTTGGGTGGCATTCAGTTCTCACTGTATTTTGAGCATATCTCATAAAGATGCTCATGAAAGCAGACTTTCCAGAATTGCTTCTGAAAATGGCAAGAACTATTGAATATTTGTGTTTGAAGCAAAAGAGAGTACTTGAGGGGATTAATGGTGCTGTGTCTTTTACTGTAATGTCTTTCTTAGTTTAAACAGTCACCGTATATTTTGATCACACTTCATGCATTATATGATCAATCTAGTTTTAAAAATCCATTCTTACATTTTAGGCCACATTTTTTGCCCAATTTGAGGACAAATGAAAGCTTTAGGATAAGACAAACTAAGAGATGAGTTCTCTTGGTTTAAGTACCCACTATGTTGACTGAGTATAACTAGTGTGTTCGGGAAACTCAGAAAACATGTAGGGGATTAAGGAAGTGAGAAAAAAATGGAAAGTAGCCAAATAGGTGTGCTAGCAAACCTTCAGTACCTGGTGATTACTTTTGCTGAGGACATACTGGCAGACAAGGAATACCATGGAACTACTTCAGATGGTGGATGAAGACACTCGTAGGAGGGTTACAGCCATTGCTTCCTGCTTACCTTAAGGAGGGCAAAGCAAGCTTCAACTGTTTGGAACAAAGCTACAAGCAAAATGTTGTAGACTCCTGTGCATATTATAAGCAAAATGAAGGGATAAGGCCCAAGAAGTATGAACAGGCACTGGTATTGTCTGCCATAGAAGGGAAAGATTGAATAAAGAAAACACAAATGTTGCTGGGAACCCAAATGCTTCCTGATCTTTCTGAGCTTAGCTTAATTGACACATTGGCACATCAACATAGCAGTGAAATTCTTTTAAATTGATTGTTGAATGTATGTCTCTCTTGCCAAACTATGATTTCCATGATGGCAGGCCTTATTTTTCTTCTTTGGATATAATATGTGGATGTTTGTTAAATGAGTCAGGAAATGAAATGAATGGTGTCAGTTGCTTTCATATACTTTCTTGTTCTGTCTTTTTCACCCTCCTGATGAGATAGACATTATGATCTCCAGATATGGAAAAGGAAAACAGAAACTTTTCCCCAATTTTACATTGCTAAGAAATCCAAGTCCACGTCTGACTTTTAAGCTTATCCTCTTCTAGTACAATTTTCCCACAAAAGGAAAGTGTTGATAAATAAAAACCATCTCTTATTTCCAGGCTTCTCATTATATCAGCAAGTTGTGTCACAGAGCCACCCATACTGCCTCACTCTAATTCTTACCAGTGCACACTGTTGGCCTCTCTCTGATTCTACTTTCTATTTCAAGTTATTAGATTTAGGCCTACTGTAATTGTTTGAGGATTTAAATGCAAAACAATGAATTTTTGTTTATTTACATCTAGTGTCAAGCAAAAAAAATCTCAAAATTTTAGTAGCTAGTGCTTGACTTTTTCTTGAGTGATTTGGTTCAATAAAGGAATAAAAGCTATAAAGAATTTGTGGCATTATTATGTTTTCTTCTTCATTGATCAAAGTTTCATCAAGATTTTTTTGGGAGACTGAGAGACTTCAGTGTTGTTCTAGTAAGTGTTCAACAACCAGGACCTTTGGAACTATCAAACAAACAAAACTTTGAATTTGTATTATATGCTCATTTCTGTTGTGTAAACATTCTCATTATGGTCAATTTAAAGCTATTGATTTTGAGGGACTGAATGTGGGTGATGAGAATAGATACACAGTAGCATAGATGTCAGTATTTCCACCATATGGAGATAGTAGAGGGTTATAATCTCACAAGCACCAATAATAGTAATATGTAGGAAAGCAATTGGAAGCAGTGACTTTTGTGTATTTAATGCCATTTATTCACTTATTATATTATAAAATAAAATTTTAAAAATTGAAATGCAATTGTTCAAATTAAGTTTAAATTTAAATTTGTACTAATGGTTGTGTCCAAAAACTAGCAGGCAAGATTCCTGTAATGGTAGCAGTCAGTTTTCAGGAAGTGGTACAGCCTAAATGAAGTACATTTGCAGATTCTCTTGAATAGGGGCTTCATTTTATAGACTCTGCTCTGATTCTTGTCCTATGTATAAAGAAGCAGGACTTCAGGTGACATTAGCTAGTGGAATGTAGCTCAAGATACGGGCTGGATAACTAGAGAGTAAGTTTACTATCTTCTTGATGCTATCGAAGTTTGAGATGCTTCGGGTATGAAATATTCTATATGTATCAACTTCATTCCTGATTATTTGTCTTTTGTTATCCAATGTCTCTTGTGGATTAATTAATGACCAACTGTAACACCCAGCTGAACTGAATCAGCATGGTCCTGGGAGTGGGAGGCTCACCTGAGGATTGTTGCTAACAGAACAAAAAGGAGAACTGGAGGGGAAGGTGTGGTATTGCTGATCCTCCTAAAGAAGCTTGTCATGTTGGCTTTCCTGATGTGAACTAGGCTGTTTTTGTTGTTGGAGGCACTCAGGTCCTCACTGTTGCTGAAGATGGCTCTGGTTCCTTTTGGGGGAGCTCTGGTCCATACCCTGAGTGTCACTTCCTAGCTCCAGCATAGATCTCTCAGCCTGCCAGCACAGATCCTTCATCTCACTGGTGCAGACTTTCTAGATTTCACCACTGACCTTTGGGCTTTCACAGTACAGATCCTTGCAGACTTGCATGAGATACTGTCGTGGGCTCTAGGCCTCCAGTTGGACTGGTGGAGGACATTACCATAGACTCTAAGTCTTTCACTGGATCCGTGCTGTGGAATCTAGGCCCCCAGCTGGATGCTTTGGGTCTGTAGTGTGTAGACAGATCTCCTGAACTCTTTTGCATTTGACTCTTTGGGTGGATATTATAAAATCCTATAAAGTATGTGTCCTGTATTAAATCTTTTCCCTTGTAAACTCTGACTACAACCTCTCTGTAAGCTTACCCTGTAAATTGTATTGGTCAGGGTCCTTTGATTTCTTGCTTTTGAATGATCTCAGGTAAAGGGAGGCAGTGGCAAGAGGTGGGGCACTAGAAAGAAGAGAAAGAACTAAATATATTTATATATATATATGTATTTAAGTGTATATATGTATATGTATGTATATATATATATATATATATATATATATATATATGTATTCTCTCCTTGTCTTACTTCAGTCCTAACTTTACCTGTATGTGGTCCATCTCAGATATCCATCTGCTATAAACCTCACTACACCAGTCCTTCCTTGTTCCCTTTCTTTGATTTCCCCTATATCTGAACACTAGGTGTATCACCAACCCTCAGCTTATACCTCTGAAAATAGTCCTTTTAACCCTTTGGGATAAGCCTTGTATGATACTGAAACCAAATGTGATGTACCATGTACTTATATCCACTGATATATCTAGCTGCACTGGTCTTTAGGAAACCTAGTAGCCTGATTGTTCATATGGAGAAACACACTTATATGGAATATTCTCATCATGTTCATTCATCATACTCAACTTTCTCTGCCTAGCTATCAGCTACAGGTGGAAAAGAGAGGACAGATAATTACCTTTTTCAAAATGGCTTCCTTAACTCCCATAATCACTTTCACCCACACAAATGGGCCCACCATTAACTAACTTTGGCTGGCTGACTGAACATGGCTGTCACTCTTCTCTGAGAGCCAGACCTCAGCTCTGATGTTAGGCGCCAGCTGTCATCTGGGACCTGTAATGAAACCAGGCACTTGCTGAGGTCCTTTTATGCTCCCTATCCTGTCTGTCTGGTGCTGAAATTCCCTTTGAGTTCTATGTCCTTGCCTTGCTTCGATGCATACCTTTCTCCTTTTGACATCCTTCCTGGCCTAATAGCCTGAGTCTGTGCATGAATTCAGTTTTCAAAATTTCTGGCAATTCTAGATCATTAAACTATTACAAACTGAGTCTATACCATGTGTGAGGCACACACTCCATTTGTGTTAACACTATGAGGCAGTTCACGTGTACAGATCCTTCTACCATGGAAATAACACAGTGAGTCTGGCACCATCATTATCTCACTGCTTCAACTAATTACCCACCACTTGAATGGGTCATTTGTTTGCACTCAAGTTCACTCTGCAACCTTCTCTCCATTTTCTTCTGTATTCCAGGCTTCCTTGAATATTCAGTTCAGTATTTAGTTTCTGGCTAAATACTGCTAAATGAAGGACTTGACTGTGATAAGACAAAAAAAAAAAAAAAAAAGAAAGAAAGAAAAAGGAAAAACCCAGAGTAATTTTCTCCCACTCTCTACTGAGGGGAGCATCTCTGGCAGCGATGATGATTGTCTTTTGGGTCCACAACTCGTTAGACAGCTTGTCTATCAGCAGCCCCAAGAAGACTGACAGGGTTCCAGCTTTCACAGAGTTCCTGGGCTCCTGCAGAACTGTTCCTTTCCTTTCCTACCTCTATATGCGGTAGTCAGTTTGCACAGTTGCTAATCTCTGGATTGCTTCATCTCCTCTCTGCTCTTCCAGCTCTTCTGATACCTTGAAACTAATTTTCTACTTTAAGTTCCTTCTTTTGAAATACCCGACATGTATTTTGCTTTCCTATTTGTACCCTGACTGATGAACTGCTATGTTGTTTTTTCTCCATACTCACACTTCTGTGGTTGTGCAGGTGTGTACCTGCGCACACGTGCATATGTGTTTCATTAATTGAAAGCATCCTCTAATGTAACTATTTGTTTTCTTTGTATCATTAATACCTATAACTACTGATAACTAATTATATTCAGAACAGATTTCCTTGTTCATTATTTGACTTCTTTGAGAGGCTGTAAGTTCTGTAAAGGCAAAAATTTTATATATTGTATTTACTGTTGAATTTCTAACACTCCAGTAGATGACTGGCTCTTGGGCTCTCATAGAATAACTAAATGAAAAAAATTAATGAATCTTCATTTTATGTATCAGGATACTTGAATTTAAAGAAAACTGATTTTTCAGATATTTGATTTTGTGCCACCCATCAGCCCAGGGCACTGCTTTCCTCATGACAAGTACTTTTTCCCATGGACTTTGGAATCATGGTCCAGATTCTTTGTGGCAGAAGCCACCTTATTTCATTTCCTACCACGCACTGCCGTTACCACTATTTTAATAGAGATCTTGTGTGCCTGCTTGCACCTTAACTTGCAGTTGTATCTCCATGCATCATGAGATATATTCCCCAATACCTCTCCCATTCCATGGTTGGGTCAGGTTTCCTTTCTTGATACCTTTTCCTATGAAAATGAATCCCATGGCTTCCTAATAATGTATTCTATAATGTCAAGTGGATCTGAGATACTTAGATACAGATCTGAAACAGGTGGTTCCCCAAATAGCTCATTATCAGAATCTCCCAAGGGGAGACCCCTAAGTCCAACACTAGAAATATTTGTTGAGTGAGACCTGGGATTTGCACTTTCAAAAGCATCTCTTGTATTCTGGGAATATCCAGGATTGATGGCAACTGTCGGTACTGCCACTATAGAAGTGGTGAGAAGGAAACTGCTAGACGCATGTGAATACATAAAAATAGAACAAGAGTTTTATGCAAGTGCCAGGAAGGGGGCTGCCTGATTCTCAAATATTGTGCTTCTCTGGGGCAGAAGGGAGGGACTGCCTGTGCCCATGGTTGTTGGCTCTCTATGTCCTGGAGATTGCTTCCGATCCCTGTTCTCCTTCCTTGCTTCCTCAGCACTCTGTGCGGCCGAGGTCCATAGAGTAACCAGGCAACTCTGGACTCTGGCCTGAGCTGCCAGCTAAGGTTACCCGTAAAATTACAGAACACCCAGTGAAATCTGAATTTCAGGTAAATGATATGCGTGTGTATATTTATACCAAAAACATTTGTTATTCATATGAAATTTGGATTTTACTGGACAGCCTGTATTTTCGATTGCTATGTCTGGCAATCTTGTTCCCTAATAGTGGGCAGAATTGAGCACTAACAGAGATTACGTTCCTTTCTAAGAAAACATTTTGAACTTCCTTTTCTATGAGTTACTCATGGAGCCAGGGATGGACTCTCTTTGATAAATACGGTTTTCTGCAAGGTTTATTGATAGGCTCGATTTTATCCATATTTTGACAGCCATGACTGGCTGCTGCCTGAACCCAAGGTTCACCCAAACAACTGTGCTAAAAATGTTCCCTGCTTTGGGATGAATTTGCTAAGAAGCTCCATTTATTTCAGGAGACCAACACAATCCAGCTAACCAGATCAGTTTTCTATGTATAATTTGCTTGTTTGTTTCAGCTTTGCTTATTGCAAAAATGATTATCAAGTTTGTCTAAGAATATATCCTACCTCACTCTACATCTTTCATGAATACATATTAAAATGGATCATTTTCATGAAAGATAGAAGTGTTTCCTATTCTTGGGGAAGTATCTATGTTGGTCATTTATTTATTCATTCAACAAACCTGTTTTTGAAAGTATGTTATGTGCCATCTGCTATTTGAGGTGTTGAGCATTGAAGTCACCAAAACAAAACAAAGTTCAATCTTCCAGAGTGTGTGTTGTGGAGAAAATAAGGAAAGAAGTGTGGTAGGTTGTGATTCTTGGGAGATAATGGGCTTGGAATTTTAAAATATTATTTAAGAAAGATCTCACTGAAAAGGTGACATTTAAGCAACCCTATAAAGAAGAGCTACTTTTATTTAGAATTTTGAGAAGTTTGTAACAAATTTGCTTTATTATCATTCATTGAAAATGCACACATTTCCTTGAAAGAAAATGCTTTATACTAAGCTTATATATATATATATATATATATATATATATATATATATATACATATACATATATATCAGATTTCTAGTATTATATTTGAACTTGTGTGTTGATGTAAATACTCGCTTTTCAGTCTTAGACAAACTCAGGAAAAGATAGTGCACTACAGTTAATTTTTAATTGACATTTTTCCATGCAGTGTAGCATTTACAGGGTAGCTTCCAGAGTATGGCTGTCTGGTTCTAAATCCTGTCCCTATCATTTAATGATAATGTTATTATGTACAAAAAATTGGTTTAATGTTCTTTTCCTCTATTTCTAATATCCGGATCACTGTATTAGTTACCTCAGAGTGTTGTTACAAAGTTTAAATAAGACATTGCACCATTCTTGTTACAAAGAGCATTAGTTCTTAATCATATACTGATAAAAAAAGTTATACTGAAAAAGAGTGGTGAATAAAAAACAAAACAAAAGCCCCTACATATAGTAGTTTTCAGTTTCCATGGTTAAGTATTCCCAGCTTGATTAATTACAAGCTACCTACATGGTCACTGAATATTGACTGTATAGTTGGAAAGAGAGGCACATGGTACTGGTGAACTGTCCAAGGAGTTTCTTTTTTTTCTTTTTCAGACAGGGTTTCAATACACAGTTCAGGCTGACCTTGACCTCACTTTGTAGTCCTAGTTTGCCTTGAATTCACAGCTATCCTCCTGCCTCAGCCTCCCGAGTGCTGGGATTACAGGTGTGCACCAATATGCCTGGCAGTCTAAGGAGTTTTAACACACTATGTAATGAAATATAGTGTCATATCAGCAGATGTATTTCTAGAAAATATCTTTACTTACATTTATTGATGGCATTAAAGGAGACTTTTCAACTTTGACATTGTTAACACTTTTGGATTGATAATCATTTTCATTGTTGCAAGGGTATCTGGTTCATTACACTGTGGTGAACAGATTCTCTGACCTCTACCCACTAAAGACCAGGAAATGACATCTTGCCCCAGTCATGATGACCAAGCAAAATATCCCTGATCAAGAACTACTACTACAGAAGAAAACAAACATAAGCTGGAAAGATATATTTTAGAGGGATATATTTAGAATCACATTTTTTTAAAGTAGGGGAAAAAAACACAAATTCCCCGAAAAGATAACTGATGTTCAGTAACTAATGGTTAGACAAACAACACTGGGGCCACAGCAGGTGGAAAGGTGGGCTAAGACATCGGGAGTGGGAAGGAGAGCAGCAGGATGCAAAGGGACCTGAGCCGAGTGACTGCACATTGTCCACACTGCAGCGGCATGCGGATATCAGACCAGCATCAGCTCCTACTTGGACTCTGTTGCTTATTCACGGTGTAATTCTGGGCAAGTCACTTAACTGCCTGGAGCCTTGGTGTCCTCATTAATGTAAAAATGATGAAGACTGACTTAACTAGATTGTGAAAATAATAGTCAAATCTTATACATATTTATTAAGGAGGAAAGAAAAGGGTCCTTGTTAGCTTTGGGTTTTGGGGGATTGGTAGGTCTTGGGCAGGGACTGATGGAAGGGGAAGCCGAAAGGGTGGGGAGGGCTGGGGAAAGTGAAATGATAAAGTGCCTACCCTGTCACACAAGGCTTTGGGTCACTGCTTGGAAATGTGAGAACAAAATGGGACCCCAAGCTAATGACTTTCAGGTGCGCTGGCCCGGCTGCCTGGCCACTGGGGAATCATGCTGAGGCCAAGGCTAATGTTCCAGGGCTGCCAAGGCAAACATCCAGGCCCACAGTAAGCCAACCAGAGCCCAGGACCTGGGCCTCCCACCAGACTGCACAGCACCCCTTGGTTGCCTGTGCCCACACCTGCCCACTGTGGAACCAACAGACAGGTATCCCTGCCCTCTCACTGTTGTTCACTGTCCCCAGTCCCTTCTAGAAGCTTCTGCTGCCCTGCCCCCTGCCCATCCCCAGAATGGTGCCATCATTCCCTCTTTATCACTGTCAACACAGCCCCCATGAAAACCCCTGCTGGTCTGAGCTGCTCCTGACTCTATCCTTCAGACACTAGATAGATAATCCTTTTATGGCTCCACCTGTGTTACCTTTGCCTTGCTCTGTTCTTTACACTCTGCACCTTGTTCCACCGTGACCCTCCCCAGTATTCTTCCTCCTGTCAACCAGCTATGACGACGGACCTGACACCTCCCATCCAAGGTCTGCCTCGCCCACACAATCCTCTCTGGTGGGCTGTAAGGCAGACAGGATGTCACAAATGCAGCATTCGTGATTTCCAGGGATGTATAGAAGGTCACCAGAGAAGTGGGTGTGCAAGTCAGCAGAGTCAACTCTGTTCCAGGATGCCTATTGATACCACACAAATTGTACCTTTCAGGCCCCTGACCTGGAGTTTGCAGAAGGGTCTGGGATTATACAGGTCAGACTGGTGGAAGGAGTTTTGCTCTAGGCCTTACTAGTCATGGTTCAGAATCTGGATAACACTGTTTATTTGTCAGATGTGCAGATATTATGTAGACCCTCTGTATCTATTTCCTCATCTATCAAACTATTTTGCTTTACTCTTTCTCATGATTATTTAGGGGGTTTCTAAGATTACTATTTCATTCACCAAGTTTTTGTGAAGCATAAATTATTTGCCAGGAATGGTGGTAGGTGGTAGGAATACAGTACATTCTTGATCTCTAGGGGCCCAGACTCTAGAGAAATAGACATATGAGAGAAACTACGACAAGATAACACATTTCATAAGAATGAGGAAAATAAGAGATAACAATAGCATCTTCTTGGAGCATGCCATTCTCCATTCTGCTTCAGGGCCTTTGCACTTACTTTTCCTTCTGCCTTACACCTTTCTCCAGATCTCAAAGCTTGTTTCTACCTTTCTTCAGGCCTCTGGTCAAAAGTCATTTAGTCATCAACGTTCCCCTTGAGTACCCTACATAAAATACTACAATTTTTCTCTGGCTTAATTCCCCATGTGTTTCGTTTTCTTCCTGGATACATCACCATCCAATCTGTTATACTTCTGTCCTCTCTCTTTCCACCTACAATGGAGGCTCCAGGAGGCCTAGGACATTGTTTTGCTCACTGTCGTACTCTACTACCTGACACTACATCTGAAATGCAATTAAATGCTTTGATAAATGTTTGTTGATTAAATAAATGAATCAATAAATGAAAGAAGGAAAATCAGAGTGAGCAGAGAGCCAGAAACATAATTCTTCCTGGGAGGGTCACAGAGAAGGAGACCCTCAAGGAAGACATGAAACGAAATCAGAGTGGCTCGAGTAATGCAGGGGAGGGCAGGGGGCAAAGCACAGGTAGGAAATCATGACCTGGCCTAGAAGCAGCTGGTATTTTTAAGCACTAGGGGGCTGCAGTTAGGCTCAGAGGTTCTGGCAGAAAATGTATATGTGGACAAAAGGCTGGCGAATCCCTCCCAGGAATGATGGAGTTGGCATGTAATTTAAAATATAGTTTATTTTTTAAAGTAGCACAGTGCTGGCCCATAAAGGGTGCCCAGTACTTGCTCAGCAGTAGCTCTCCCCTATATGGGCCTAGGAAAGACCCGTGGAAATCTCCAAGGAACAGACTACTCTACTGACTCCAGCTGACTGCACCACCCACTGACTCCACACAAGAGAACTGCTGCAGGTGAGACTTGGGGTAGCTGGTGTTTGGGCTGCATCACCCCACAGAATGTGTAGGTCACCCTCAGTGTACCCCTTTAGAAAACAGCTTGCCCATCCTCAGAGCCTGACATGGACAGCCTGTCCTGTCCATCCATTCAGTCTTGCCATTTTTAAACTTTTCTATCCAAAGGTGATCTTCCCTAAAGCCATTGATAAATTAGAAAGTGGCCCCTGTTCCACCTGCTCCCGTGCCAGTCCACAGTCCAAGGCCTTCTTATGTGGATTTTTATGTGGAGTGAGCTCTTCTGTCAGATTTGCAAAAGCAAAGAGGTCATAAAAAGGCATTACCTTTTTGAAGAAGACCAATGTCCCAAAGAGACTCCTGACACTTCCGCCAGTCTATCAGACACACTTGGATGAGAGTGGAGGCTCAGGGCTCATGTTGGACTAATGGAAGGTGCTGAAAAGGAACTATATAGGGTTTGCTGTATTGTTTCCTACTTCAGTTCCCAATGCATCTAGGGTTTAGATGAGATACTATTCTAGGAGAAATTGAATACCCTTATTGTCTTCTGACATGTGGTTAAAATTTTAATTGACAGTTTGGAAGTAAATAACTATAATTGCTGTAGTGTATGAAGCATGCTATGGGTGTGTGTGTGTGTGTGTGTGTGTGTAATAAATGGAGTAATAAAGAACTCTGGAGAATGGTCTCTTAGGTCACATCACTTGTGAATGGCATTACAGTTTATGATTTTCAGGCTCCATCACCTCTCATTTTCAGCAACCACCCCCTTTTCAATCTCTCTGTCTCTAAGGTCACCTGGATCTAATGCGTTCATCATTATCACCATAAGCAAAATCTTTCTAACATGCACATTAAATGGCACCACATTTATTTAAAACTCCTTTGATAAAAGTAACTGTCATGGAGAAAAATGTCTAGTCCAAATCCCTTCACCTGGCATTCATAGACCCCATCAAAATAGCATCTGCTCACCTCACCTCCAGCATCCTACACTTCTGCAGAATAAGAGATGATAAAGCCCTGTTGTACTTTATCTCCCTTTTGGAAATATCCATCTACAAAAGACCCATTTATCCTGTTGAGAGAATGCTCAGTAAAAATTTCCAGGAAAACTGAAGGAAATATGAAAGAAGCATGCAAATACAAGCATCTGTTTATAGTCTTTCCTTTTGATTACTTCTTTTCCCATGACTTCAACATTTTCAAGAACAGTAACTTCTCTGACAGGACTTATGTTCTTGTAAGTCAAGGTCAGAGTATGGACCACTGAACCAGTTTCCTAGTGGTAGCACATCTGTGGAGATGTGAACACAAGCATCTTTCCCTTTCTCCTTGTTTTAGGGCCATTGAGACATTGATCTATGTCATGTGAAGAAAGGACTGTGTCTTCCTTGGGAAATTTTGAAACAGTTAATGGTGCTAGTAACATAAATTGCAGATTCCAGGGTATTAAGGGCTAGGGGGTTACTAAGGAGGGGCTAATTTAAATTTAATTAATGTATCTCTAATCAGTACATATGAGTAATGAGCCCTGGTTTCATCCTTACTACCACATTGCCGGTACTTACCACTTGAGGTCGTATTAAAAGGGCTCCTTCATGACCTAAGTCTGGTACTTCAAACTCAGTCATGGCCCTGAAAGTTGTGTCTCTCTGCCTTTGGTTGATTTTATTATGACATGAGGGCCTGGGTGTCCCTCTTATTCATTTTATTTATTTATTTATTTTAATGGGCTAAATTCAACTCCACTAAGCAAATCAATTCAGCACCGAGGCTGAAATTTATAATACAACCACCAATGCTATGGCTCAACAGGGTGCATTAAGAGGCTAGTTAAACACCAAATGCAGTATAAATCTCAGCCTTATAGGTGTGCTGAAAACGTAAATAGCTTCCAAAGAGCTACAATCAATACCAAGATATATGTGCAGGCTCAAAGTGTGCAAATAATTTAAATTTTAAATTAGCCCCTCCTAGGTCATCCCCCCACCCTTAATATTACGAACTCTGCAATTTCTGTTACTGGCACCAAATTTCCAGTCTTGGTTTTTGAATTTCTGTTAAGATAGCAAAATGGAGACCAAGGTAGGATGGGCATCTGTATGTTGATTGGAATTCAAAGACAGGAATGAAGAGGATTTGAAGGAAGGGTTCCCAGAGAATAAGATAAAAAAGTAGGAAAACAGGGCATCCACAAAGGTGCAAAGAGAGGGAATGGGAGAAAGGGCAGATAGCAAGTTGGTGCTGAGAAAAGTCTGGAAGCAAGTAGAAGGCGGCAGATCACTTGAAAAATGTGTTTGGCAATTTTAATGAGGCTGGGCTGGAGTTTGAGCAGTGACAGACACAAAGTGAAGGTCGCATCATGGAACATCAGGCAGAGCTTCGGGATAGATTTGACATCAGATGGACACCCAGTACCTACTGCCATGTTCTGAAGTGGTTGTCTTAACCTAGTGTTAGCTCTGAGGCTGGGTGGTGGACCTCACAGGAGAGGTGGGGAGCTTCAGAAGGCTGAAAGGCTGAGATCATGTGGGAGTCTGTGATTTCTTTTCTCCAGGAGCAGTCTCTGATTCCTCTACCTTCTCCAGGTTATGAGTAAGAAGCATTTTATGATTTCACCTAAAGGGATTCACTCTGGGTAGAGGCTGGATTGCAAATTCCTGGGGTAGAAAATTTTCCTTCAGCTTCATTTTCCCCCAGCTGTTTTGCATAGATCACCTCACCTCATTGGGCCACTGGAGTTCCCAACTCTTCTGCTGCCCACTAGTCATAGGGCATCCACCCTGGGAAAGTAATTCAACCCCTGGAAACTTCCGTTCTGTCATTTGTAAAGTGCAAGTAATGATGGAATCTACCTCATCAGGCAGATGGAGGGATTAAATAATTTATAAGCATTCAACCTGACCCATAATAATACCTCCTCCCACTCTTATGTTCAGCAAGTTGGGGGGAACTCAGGGACTCAGACATATTTTTAACCTTGTAAAAAAGTGGAAAACAACAATAATGACAAATCTACACCCTCATGGAACTTTCATTCTAGTAGACAGGCAGATAATCAGTAATAGACAGAAGAGCATGTGGTGCGTTAGGTGGTTTAGTATTACATAGAAAAAATAGGCTTAGAAAATAAAATAATAGGTATATTCCTTTAGCTAAAGCAACCAGGGAAGGCATGAGTAAAATATGAGATCAAGCTATGAAAAGCTGTGAGGGAAGAGAGTACCAGGTAGAAGAAATGATGTGTAAATGTCCTGAGGTGCTTTCCGTATAAGGAATAAGAAGAAGGCTAGAGGGGCTGGAACAGTGAGTAAGAAAAATAATGGAGGGAGAAAAGTGGAAGCAGTTGATGTTGGCAGTCATGAAAGAACTTTGAATATTATTATGAAGAAGACAGGAAGTTATCAGAAGACCTTGAAAAGTGTAGCTCTATGACCTGCCTTATAGTTTGATAGCATAGCTGTGATCTCTGCATGGAGAATAAGTTCTATGAAAGAGAAAATGGACCCTCTTAGGAACTCATTTAATTATCCAGGGGAAAGATGGTAGGATATAATCTAGCATGATTGTCACTGGCACAAGTTAAGAACACAGAAAATGATATATAGCCTTGCATCATTTATATTAATTCTTCCTTAGGTGTCTCGCCCTGTTTTGGGATGAATACTGCCCCAGACTTCCTAGACCTCATCTGTTAGAAGCTCTTCCTTCATAAGGCCAGTGTCACTGAATTGTCAGAAACTTAGTCCAGCCCTCCAGAATATCTTTGTCCCTGTGTGCCTGGAGACACATATTGTAAGCACAGTGTGTCCTGGCAGGGATGCGCCCACATGCAAAGCCATGTGCTCTCCTTTTCTGTAGTGCACCTCTGCCCATTCCTCTTGCTGTGTTCTGGTGTACTTGATGGACAGGCAAATGTACAGGTGGCCTGGAATTCCAGGGAGAGCCTGGGAGAATAAAGAGCTTATAGCCATTGACATCATCTCCTGTAACTGATGGCTTCTGAGGCCTCACTACCTCCATCTAAAAGATGATGTTGCAGGCAAATCAAATTAATCACTTGTATTAGTCAGCTTTCCTGTGACTGGCACAAAATACCAAACACTGACAAGTTTAAGAAGGAAAGGTTTATTTGGCTTAGGAGATCAGAAGATTTTGTGTTTATACTCTAGCTACAAGATAGAAGCATCATGGTGCAAGGGCATAGTGGAACAAAGCTGCTCATTCCATGTAGGCTGGAAAGCAGAGCACTGATGAAGAGATCCAGTGGGATATGTAACTTTCAAAAGCATAATCCCAGTAACCCACCTCCAATCAGGTTCCACTTCTAATAGCACATTCAGCTGTTTTAATATATTCATCAGCGTGTTAGCCCACTAATAAGTGCAGCACACCCATGATCCAATCATATCTTAAGCAACTCCTTAATCCAGTAAAGTAGACAATTAAGATTAGCTGGCAGCACCCGTAGGACCTCAGTAGCCAAGGCGGAGCCTCAGTCACCAATTGCCCTCATTCAGACTACCTCAGCAGGAGTTGGGATCATCAGCTGCCCCTCCCCCACACCTGGATGACTTAAACAACCCACAAGAGCATCAGCAACCCCTTCCACCACCTGCACTACTTCAGTGGGCTGGTGGGAATCTTGGCAACTCCTCCCTCCAGCCAGAGGACCTTAGTGGTCCAGTAAGAGGACACTGAGTACCTTCTCAAGCAGAGGACCTCAGTGGGTCAGCAGAAACCTTAGCAAGCCCTCCCCTCACCCACAGGGGATGCAGATAAATCCTTCTCCTGTACAGAGAATCCTGGGTGGGCTGGCGAGAGTATTGGTGAGGCCTCCCTCCACCCAGAAAAACCTGACTGGGCCTGAGATACCCCCAGTGATGCAGTAGAGTCCCGCCTGGGGTGCACAGTATAAACAGGTGGATCTGGTGGCCTGGAACAGCCTAAAGTCACAGTAACAATATGAGCTAAGGGTTGGTTTACATCAATATTCCTAGGCTAGTCAGCCTAAGAAGGATATAGGACTCACACTACTGGCCCACAGGAGGAATTGAGGTAACTGGACGCTCCTCTACACTCTAGGACCCAGCAACTAGGTGAACATCAGCCACCCAGCAGGAGCCTAAGACACTCACAAGGGACAATCAAGACCAGTGGAATTGAAAAGACCAAAATATTAATCCAAGAGGTGAAAATGACAAAACAAAAGAGCAAAATGCAATCTCAAACACCCAGCCCATTTAGAACAAGTACAGGAGACATTGAAATAGAGGCCATTGGAAGTCCTGAAATTTCTGAAAAGATAGCAAGTGAAATAAAGAAACAACTCCATGAGGCTATAGAGGAAATCAGATTAAAAATAATCTCTGAGGTAAAGAAAGAAATGGCAAGCTTAACTCAGCATAGCTAAAGAAATGTAGATTATAGAAAGTACAGGAGCATGGGAAAATGATGGCAACCTTGAGTGAACAATATAGGGAAGAAATAGAATGCATGAAACAAATTCAAATAGATATCCAGGAAATTAAAAATTTCATTGAATGCCGGCAAAAGCACTCGAACAAAATTGAATATAAACTTTCAGATCTTGAGGACAGGATTACAGCTAGTGATTATGAAAGGAAAGAACCCTTAAAATAACAAGGGACCATGAAATAACAATCAAACAGCTCCAAGATAATGCAAATATATATATATATATATATATATATATATATATATATATATATATAACTGATAGGTGTCAATGAAAATGCAAGAGGCAATGGAAATCATATTAAAAAAAACTATTTGCAGGAGTAATAGTAGAAAATTTTCCAAGCTTGGGAAAATAATCTGATATACAGATAAGTGAGGCATATAGAACTCCAAACAGCCATAACCAAAATAAATCTACACCCAGGCATATAATAATCAAGATCCCAGAAATTGAGCATAAAGACAGAATACTAAAAGCTGTTAGAGAAAAGAAACAGTTCAGGTATCAAGGAAAGTCCATTAGAATCATGGTCAGCTTCTCAACACAAACCCTCAAGTCAAGATGATCTTAGAGTGAAGTATTTCAAGGCCTGAAGAAAACAACTTTCAACCCAGATTTATGCACCCTGGAAATTTTTATTTCAAAATTAATACAGAAAAAAGTTACTTCTATGACAAAGAACAACTGAAGAAATTCATGTACACCAAACAAATCCTAGAAAAAGTACTAAAAGACATACTAGATAGAGATAAAAATGACCACAATTTCTAGAACGACAACAGAAAGAAATCACCAGGCAGGGCAAGCAAATAAACAAGAGGGGAAAGCAGGTAACTAACAACACGGAAATAATATGACAACATTAAGCCAATACATATCAATTATAACCATCAATGTAAATGGCCTCAATTCACGAATTAAAAGAAATACATTGGCAGAATGGATCAAGAAAGAGGATCTAACAATATGCTGTATACAATAAACACATCTAACTCAAAAAGAAACTCATAGACTGAAAGTCAAAGGATGGAAAACAATATTTTATGCAACAGGAATGAAGAAAGAAGCAGGGATAGCTATTATGTGACAATGTGAACTTCAAACAAAAAATGATCAAAAGAGATAAAGAAGGTCACTATATACTTGTTAGGGGAAAAATTCAAGAGGAAGAGATAACAATCATAAATATATATGCACAAATACAGGAGCATCCAATTATGTAAGACAAATACTAAGAGACATGAAAAATCAAATATGCAATAGCACAATTGTAATGGGGGAACTTGACACCCCATTGTCACAAAGAGACAAAAAGTCAGCAAAGAAATAACAGAACTTAATCTAACCTGTGAACAAATAGACGTAGTAGACATTTACAGAGTGTTCTACCCAACAACATCAGAATACACAGTCTTCTCAGCTGCACACGGTATATTCTCTAACATAGAGCACATATTAGCACCTAGAGCATGCTTAAGTAAATGCAAAGGGATTGAAATTATCTCATGCATATTAACTGACCATAGTGCATTGAAACTGGAAATTAATGGCAAACAAAATTGCAAAATCTACATAAACAAAGCAACAGTCTCCTGAACAACCAATAGGTTAAAGATGAAATTAAAGAAGAAATTAAGCAATATGTATAATTCAATGAAAATGCAGATACACCATACTGGAACATGTGGGATACAATGAAAATGATCCTAAGGGAAATGTATAGCAATGAATTCTCACATTAGGAAAACAGAACAAGCACAAATAAACAACTTAATGCAGTACCTCACACTTCTAGGAAAAGAAGAGCAAGTCAAGGCCAAAGTTTATAGAAGGGAGGAAATTATAAAGATCAGAACAGAAGTTAACACAATTGAGACTAAGAGAACTACAAGGAATTAATAAATTGAAGAATTGGTTCTTTGAAAGAATAAACAAAATTGATAAACCTCTAGCCAACCTTATCAAGCAAAGGAAAGAAAAAATGCAAATTCATGCAATGAAAGGGATGAAATTATTACAGATCCTGTGTAAATTAAGAAGGTCATCAACTCCTATTTTGAAAATCTTTACTCTCACAGGCTGGAAAACAGAGGAAGTGGACAAACTCCTAGAAATATGAATTGCCAAAGCTGAATCAAGAAGATATAAAAATTTTGGATAGATCAGTATCAGTTATTAAAATTGAAAACATAATTAAAAACTTACCAACAAAGAAAAGTGCAGGTCCAGATGGATTCACAACTGAATTCTACAACATATTTAGAGAAGATTTAATGCCAATACTCCTCAAACTACATGATGAAATTGAAAATGAAACAGTTCTCCCCACCTCATTCCTGGGGCAAGTATTACTCTGGTACCAAAACCGGAGAAAGACCCAACCAAAATGAGAACTACAGACCAATCTCCCTAATAAACATTGATGCAAAAATTCTCAATGAGATGTTAGCAAACGGAATTCAGCAAATCATCAAGAAGATTATACACCATGACCAAGTGCAATTCATTCGAAGAATGCAGGGATGGCTCAACATATGCAAATCAATAAATGTAATACATCACATCAACAGAGCCAAATGATCATCTCAATAGATGCAGAAAACACTTTTGAAGGGCTGGGGATTTAGCTTAGTGGCTCAAACGCTTGCCTGATAAGCGTGAGGTTTTGAACTCGACCCCTGGTGAGAGAGAGAGAGAGAGAAAGAGAGAGAGAGAGAGAGAGAGAGAGAGAGAGAGAAAATGCTAATGATAAAGTTCAACACCTAATTTATGATAAAATCCCTACAGAAAATCAGAATATAAGGTTTCTACCTCAATCTGATAAAAGCCATCTATGACAAACCAACAGCCAACATCAACCTAAATGAAAGCTTTCACTCTAAAATCAGGAACAATAAAAGGATGTCCTTTCTCATTACACCTATTCAATTCAGTTCTGGAAATATTTGCCAGAGCAATTAGACAAGAGAGAGAAATAAAAGGAATAAGGATAGGAAAGGAAGAAGTTAAATTATTATTATTTGCAGATGACATGATACTCTACATAGAAGATCCACTGAAAGACTCATAGAGTTAATAACTAAATTCAGTAGGATATATGGATACAAGTCAGTACTCAAAAATCAACAGCATTCCAGTACACAACTAACAAATTCACTGAGAGAGAAATTATAGAAAAAATAAAAACACCTTTCACAGCACCACTCCCAAAAATGAAATACTTAAGAATCAATCTAAGAAAGGATGTAAAAGATCTATACACTGAAAACTATAAAACTCTAAAAACAGAGATTGAAGAGGATATCAGAAAATGGAAAAATATACCTTTTTGTTCTTGGGTAGGAAGAATGAACATTGTGAAAATGAACATACTTTCAAAACTTTTATACAGATTTAATGCAGTCCCAATCAAAATATCATTAGTATACCTCACAGATCTAGAGAAAACATTCCTGAAACTCATGTAGAAACAGAAGAGATCCAGAATAGCAAAGGCAATCCTGAGCAACAAAGACAAGGCAGGAGGCATCACAATCTCTGACTTGAAATTACACTACAAAGCAACTATGATAAAATCAGTGTGGTACTGGCAAAAAAACAGACCTCTGGTTCAGTGGAACAGATTAGAGGATGCAGTCACAGCTACAAAGACACTCAAGCCTCTCATCTTTGACAAAGGGGCTAAATGTATTCATTGGAAGAAAAATAGCCTCTTTAATAAGTGGTGCTGGAAAAGACTAAAACTAGACCCATGTCTATCATCATGCACTAAACTAAAGTCAAATCTAAATATTAAAATAGAAACACTAAATCTACTGGAAGACAAGTTAAGTAGAAATCTTGAAGACATATGGGTAGGCAAAAAGTTCATGAATAAAATGCAAACTGCACAGGAAGTACTTCAAAGAATCAACAACTGGGATATCATCTTTTAAAAAAGTTTTTACACTTCAAAAGAAATCATCAACAGAATGAAAAGAAAATCCACAGAATGGGAAACAGTTTTAGCCAACTGTTATTCAGATGAAAGACTTATATCTAGAACATATAAAGAACTGAAAAATATCAGACCCCCAAAATTCAGAGACCTAATCCAAAAATGGGCATCTGAGATGAATACACACTTCTCAGATGAAGTGTAAAACACAAATGGCAAATAAATATATGAAAAAAATGTTCAACATCATTGGTCATTTGAGAGATGTAAATTAAAACAACATTGAGATTCCATCTCACTGCAGAAAGGATGGCTATCATCAAAAAATCATCCAATAACAAATGCTGGTGGGGTTACAGGGAAAAGGGAACACTTTGCCACTGTTGGTGAGAGTGTAGGCTGGTGCAATCACTGTGTAAATCAGTGTGAAGACTCCTCATAAAACTAGGATTAGAGATCCCATTCAACCCAGCTATTCCCCTTCTGGGTATTTTCCCTGAAGAACTGAAAACATCATGCCACAGCAATATACATGCATCCATGTTTGTAGCAGCACAGTTTGTAATAGCTAAATCTTGGAAACAACCCAGATGCCCATCAACCACAGAATGGACAAAAAAGATGTGGTATTTTTATATGATGGAGTACTACTTGGTTATAAGAAAAGATAAACTCGAGTTTTTTTATAGGTCAATGGATGCAACTTGAGACCATACTCAAAAGTGAAATCAATCAAACTCACACGTATAAATATTGTACTGTTTCTCTAGTGCAAAAAAAAAAAAAAACTGAAGGAGTAGTAAGATCCAAAATGTATACTAGATATTGTGAAAATGAAAAGGAAAGAAAGTGCTCAAAAGGAAAGAACAACTGGGATAGGGGAAAGGAGAAAAGTAAGAGGGGAAAAAAATTATATGTATATGGGTATACATATATGTGTGTGTGTGTGTATATATATATATATATATATATATATATGTATGTATGTATATATAGACAAGATAGATAACTATTCTACTAATCTCTGTAAGTTCATCAAAAACAATACCCTGTGCTTTCATTGTTTGATTGTTTGGTCATTTATTTAAGCCTAAATCTTGTAACCTCAACAACTACTTCTAAGATAATGATATGCAATATATTAACTAGTGTTGATTTCCTACAATTTTTAAAATTCTGTATTATTTCTATCTTTTTTTTGTTCTTGTTTTTTTTTTTTTAAGATTAACTGGCATACTTCCAATACCTGCAAAGGGGACACAGGAATAGGCAGATTCCAAAGACCATATTTCCTAGGAAGATGACCTGGAGACTCCCAATTTTCCTGCAGTCTGGTCCGCGGACCACCCTGCACTGATACCTCAGATCATAGCTGACCCCATCTTCCAAAGCTTGCTGCAAACAGACGCTCCTCTTGAGACTGATGAACAGTTGGCAGATTGTGGCACTGACACATCCTGGTGAGGACCATTAAGCTTGGTTGTTTCTCCATAAAGCCTCCAACATTCAGATATCTTCCAAGCAACCACTTTAGAAGTCCTTCCATCTAGCTTTCTAAATATTTTTTCAGCCTTTCTCCCTCTGTGCTCAATATCCCGGGAGGATAAGACCTCATCTATAGGATGGGAATGTCCCACATGCTATCATATTGTTTCTTTTCCCTACCAAGCCTGAGTAAGTACTTTCCCTTCCTCTGTCTCGGCTTTGAATCTGTAAAGACCTCCAAAGAAAGTACAGTCAAGCCATGTGACCGCTCTTGCATCTGGCACCATTACACCCTAAGGTATTTTACAGTCCAGCCTAGTCCTCATCTCTTAGGAGAATGTTGTGCTCCATGAAATGAGCCGTTTTGCTCCCCTATACTCTTCCACCGTGATGTTTCTGTCTTGGAGCTAGACAGCTGAATGCTGAGTACATTTTTGTGCCTTTACGTGTACTCTCTCAGTCATTTCCAGAATTTAAGTGAGAAGTCACTTTTGCCATCAAGTTTTTCATGAGAGACCCAAAATTGAGACTGCTCACTCCTTTAGCTACCTAAGATATTTTCTTAACTTTACTTTAGATTTTCCAAATTGTTTTCCAGTGAACTGTGTGCGTGGTCCTCACTGGCATTGGTGCATTTACTCTTGGAGGGCAGTGGCTTCTTTATGTCATTTTGTACCAGGCATTTGGTATTGTTGGTTGAAGAGTAGCCTATGCAGATTTAGGCAAGTCAGACATACAGAGGTCATCACAACAGTGAGTCATCACTGCTGTAGAGAGGAAAAACATCTCTGGACACAGTATAAAAGCATTAGCCAGTTCTTTCTTAATCCTATGTGTAAAGTGTATTGCAGACATTGACTCGTTTACTCTTCACATAAATCCTATAAAAGAAGTGTTTTTATTCTTGTTTAGAAGATCTCAAACTGAGGCTCAAAGACATTGATTAGATTGTTCAATGTCTTACAAATAATGTGTGATGGAGGAACCAGAATCTAAGGTTCACTCCATCCAACTTCAATACATGCAGCTGTTAATCCCTATAGAAATGCCCCCCTTTTATAGTCAGAATGTCGACCTGCTGGTTTTGTGTATGATAAACTCCAAGATTGGGCTTGCAGGGAATTGAGAGATTATGTAGGAGAAATAATTGCAGCAGAGTTTACAAAATGTTTGCTTCTAATATGGTTTATAGACTTATTTCTCTGGGATGCCAAAGGTTTATAGCACAAAACAAGGAAGACTTATGTGATTCAGCCAATGATATGGCTAATAATGTCAAATCACACTTATAACAAGTTAAGCTTTTCTTTTAACCATGTAGATATTTCAGACACAAAGGGGTTCTGATCAAGTGAAAAGTCTTATTCTACAGTCTACCCAAAACTATTTTTTGCCCTTATACGTTCATTCAACAAACAAGAAAACTTTTATAATACATTCAACTCATTTCATATAGGTAGAAGCAAAAACATAAGCAAGTGTATAATTATAAAATTAAAATATTTTTGGATTCCAATAAGCATTATCAAAGAATACATAATAAGAGGCAAGGAGAAACAGTAATGGGAGTTGCCTGATTTTAGACAGTGTGTTAGAAGAAACTTACTGGAGGGGGAATCATTCGAGTAGATACCTGTGGAAAGGAGGGGAAATCAGGGTGAAGGTAGTGGGATGCAGCTCCAGACATTAGCAGTCAGAAGGCCAGCTGGCAGCTGCAAAGTTGAGCTTGTGTACATCTACAGGTGCACGAGGTCAGGACCTAGTCATGCTCTCCTAGAAATGTAAATCCAAATCCTGCGGTTCAGGTATGTCGGATGATCCAGTCTCTGCATGAACTAAGCTCCCTCCTCCAATCACAGTACTCTAGTTTATCCCTGGTGTTTCTGTGAGTTGAAAAAAAAAAAAAAGCCACAGGAGAATTCTCTAGCTCAAATGCACCAGAGAAACAAAGCAATAATTCCAAAGGCCTTCTCCAATAAGTGAACTGCTGGCTCAGGCCCCAGTGAACAGCTCTCCTGGCTCCAGGGCCACCTCTTTTTAACTTCTTGGTAAGAGAAGCAAGTGACTTCACAGGAAGGTATTGCTCCTGTACAGCTGAAAGTCAGGGAAGACCCTTTGGATGAAGTGTCTTAAGGATTCATACCATTACTAGCTCAGCTTAAAAAAAAAAAAGGGAAAAAATGCACATTCAAGACAGAAGAAACAGGGGAAACAGTTTTGCAAGTATGTATGGCACCACACTAGCTTAGAGCAGGTCTGTCTTAGACAGAAGCCCTGGCTAGGGGTGTGAGATTAGAGACCAACAATAAGCGCATTTGAAAGCAAGTCTGAGTGCTTTTACTCACAGCTTCATTTTGTTCCCTCTCTTCTTTCTTTGGTGTTAATTGGCCTTAGTTCTGCACCTTCCATGGGAAATTTCACAGCTGCTATCTCAATTCTCTCAATAGCCTTGGGAGTTATAATTACCCCCATTTCCCAGGCAAGAAGACTGAGACTCAGAGGAGCTGCAGAGGGACTGACAGAGAAGCAGAGGGTCCAGAACTGTGACATCAGTGAAGCTTCATCCTCTCCTGTAGAGCATTGCCCAAATGTGCCTAACTGAACTTATGTTTAGTTTGAAGGTAAGCTTTGCCTCTGTCTCAGAAGACCAGCACAGATAGTTACCTTGCCTGTTTATTTTTAAAGATGAGCAAACTGAGCCGCTCAGAGATGTTAAAGAACTGCTTCAATATCACACTGCTGAAAGCAGCCAGTGAGTTACCCCTGCCCCATGACAGCACTCCATTGCCTCCAATACCTTGCGGTGAGGATTGTTAGGTTCTAAAGATGATGCTTACACATTAGTGAGAACACCACGACATCAGAAGTGCAGGTGAGTGAAACCACAGACAGCTCCCTCAGCCCCGTCTGCCTCAGAGCTGCTGCTAGTTGAGCACCAGGAGCCTCCGCCTGTCAGCACAGATTCCACCAGAGAGCGAGCAACACCCCTCACTTGTGCAGGCCTCTCTGAATCCTGGCCAAGGGGCAGGCGCTGAGCGAAGGCTCACAGGGCTCCGGGAACCTCTGGATCTGGGCATGGTGCCCTTGCTTATGGAGATGGAAACAGTGAGGCCCATCTGACTTGAAGACGCCTCATTGCTCCTGACACCCTGGATTTAAAACCCACCATCAGTGTCATTTAGCATCTACGCTGCCAGCTGTGATGTGGGAGGGAGGAGCAGAGTGGAAAGGGAAGGGGCCTGCAGAGACAGGCAGAGCCCAGGAAAGTGGCTGGAGAAAAGTCCAGCACCCGCTTGTGGGAATCTGTTGGAGTGTTGGAATCCAGCTGGGAGGGATCAAAGGGGAGCTGCTAGTGTAGCCCAGGGCCAGAGTCAGCAGCTTGCAGGCTTCGTGAGACTGGATTCTCCCTGCAGCTCAGCGTTTGAGAAAGAACTACCGTCAGCACCGGAGGACGTGCTGCCTTGGGACACAGGTTACAACTCAGGTGTCTATTGAGGATTTCTAGAAAAGGCCCCCAAATGGGAATTATCACGATTCTGAATAATTCCCTACCATTAGGTAAAAATCACACCAAGGGGAAAAATATCTTTTCCCTTAACAGTTCTCTTTCATTGTCTCTGATTACATAAGGGGAAATGCAGCCAATTAGATCCAGCATCTCTAACACCTAACTTTTTGCCAAGTTACTTTTCAGACAACCAGATCTCTGCTAGGTTAGGATACCACCATAAAACGGATCTAATCCACCAGTCACCACTGTGCTCATCCTTTCCATAGCTGACTGTCTAGAGAGGAAAATATCCTCCGAAGGGATGATGTAAAGTTTCTACTTAAATCTTGCACGTGAAGTTTATAAAAGTGAGATGAAATACCAGCTAGCCCATTGCAGATGCTGAGACCCCTGGAAGAGATGCCAGGCTGGCTGGAGATAGGTAGGGAGAGGCCCTGGCTTTGGAGGATAAGCAAGCGAACACAGCTGGACTCTGAGAGATCTCGGAAGGCTCCAGAGGCAGGATAGGCAGTCAGTCCCTGGGTTGCCCAGTGGAGACCTGGCTCCTGCAGCCAGCGGGGGCCCCTTGAGCTGCTGCCTTTCTCAGAGCAAACATCAGTCTCTCCACTTTTTGTCCTTAATGACCACAGCCGGGGGGAGCAGCTTTCACTCCCGAGGAGGCTGTTTGTATCCAGCCTGCAAGGAGAGGTCTAAATTGGCATTCCATGTTGTAATAAAAAAATTCCCAGCAATTATTAAAAGATTCTTATCTCTTGCTCCCTACGTGGATAATGAGTTCCTTCTCTGCTGGACTGAGACAGGCTGTCTCTGCTCTCACTTAATGAAACAGGACCAAGTTTGCAAATGAGCCTGCCCTGGCTCTCCCCTTAACCTCTGCTTGTCGAGTTGTACATCAAAACTTCTGGCTTCTGTCTTTCCTTATTAACAGCCCGTAATCTTAGCAGGGCCCTTGCCTCAGTATTTCCTCTTTGTATTTACAGATCTGGTATTTTGTTGGACATAGCGACTGCGTGTTTGTCTTTGTTTTTCTGGAATTGATGTTTAGGGAATCTGGGTGCTCCTGGTTTCACAGAATAAGGCCAAAGAACTATGTAAGCGAGGGAGAGTTGAAAAGAGAGAAAGGGGAGAGAGAGAGAAAAAAATGCTTAAATCAAAAAGTCATTCCTACTTTCTTCTCCTTGGGACACAAAGGTTCTGGTAGCTGAGGTCAGTGAACTCTTCTCTCTGCAACTGGTCTCAGGGTTCATTTCCCCCCAGGTCTAGTCTACTCTTAGCAGAAAAAGCAGATCAGCTGAGTCATCATATACTCTTCCAAGTCACACCTTTTGGGCTTCCAGGGACTTTCCTTTATTTTGACCACAGTTCAGTAAAAACCTTTGAAGTACAAAAAACCATTTTAAGTGACAGATTTTCCTAAAAGGCTCAGGCTTCTATCCCAGAAGGAAGGAGATGTAAGCCTAGGCAGAAGGGGCCAGTTAAGTGGATAGGTTGGTGCTTCTGTTCTCTTGGGTAGATAGGCTATTATTTCCATAACTGGTGAGCTCTGCTCCAAGAAGGTTGTACTCTCTCCACTGGTGTAGCATGGCCAGCACTGTGGCTCTTCGATGGGTTTCACTTGGCATATAACCAGCCACCATTTCAGAAGGTTTAACTTCTTGATTCAGCTCCAGGGTCCCAAACCTGGTGGCTTTGAGCAACCATCTTCCTGAGGCTCATGATTATGTGGTGAGCCAGGGAGTCAAGCAACATTTCTCTGTGCTGTTCTGCTTTTCCATGGACTGAGACTTTAAATGGTATCAGTTGGTGACTGACTTGATCTATAATTCTACAATGGCTTCGTCCTTGTGTCAGCTCCCTTGGATAGGATGGGTGATCTCAGAAAGCTGTGCTTACGGGGCTCTTCTCCCTCTCCATGTGCTTTCAGAATCTCTCTAGTCTTTTTGGTATGTATTGGATTTCTTGCATGATTGTTCAGGGGTCCCATAACACATACTTATAGAAACAGAAAGTGGATCATGCTGGTCTTTTGTAGCCTGTACCCTGATCCCAGCTCTGCTCACTAGTTATGGAAATAATAGCGTATCTACCCACGAGAACAGAAGCACCAACCTATCCACTAAACTGGCCCCTTCTGCCTAGGCTTACACTTTTGCTGCATTGTGATGGCCACAGTCATCACAGAGCCCTCCCAAGGGACAGAACGTATTTTAGGAGGAAAAGCTGGGCTATTGGTTTAATGCTTGCTGAAAAAGTCTCCAGCAACACACAGTAGTGCCAAGAGACGATGCTAGGAGTCATCTCTGCATAGATATGATTGAAGAATTATAGATCAAGTCAGTCACTAACTGATACCATATGAAATCTCAGTCTATGGAAGAGCAGAACAGCACAGAGAAAGCTTGCTTGACTCCCTGGCTCACCATATACTCGTGAACCTCAGTAAGATGGTTGCTCAAGGCCACTAGATTTGGGACCCTGGAGCAGAAACAGAAAGTTATCTTTGAGGCATAGCCAGGGATCTGGAATGGGTTCATTTTGACAGTCCCTGTATAAACTCATGTCTACAGTGGGACTATTGCAAGAGTATGATTTTTGTGCGTCCATTAGTGAGAAGGGAGATGGAGACACTAAGGCCTGCGCTTTATCTTTGCTGCCTGCCAAAGTAACACAGGTTAAAAACCTTAAGTTAATGCCAGTCTTTCTTGACACTTGCACTCATAGGTAACTCCTTGCAGTCTGGGAGGTAAGGTAGCCAAGAGTCAAGGATGACACCGTCACAAAACAGAGGCAAGCTACACGCTTCTCTCTTCCTCTGCTTCTAGGGCATCATAGGAAGCTATGATGACAACTACTGCCGTCAAATGGAATCTTTCCCCAGGACTCCATTGGTGTGGTATTTCATCTTCTGCTTCTTCTATGTAAGCATTTCTATTCCCAAGACTTACCATTTGGCTATTGAAAGGAGTCTAGAAACAGTGGCTCCTTTCTTCCTATTTGGGGAAGTGTAAGTCACCTCTTCATGCCAATGAGTCTGTTCCCCATTGCTGTCATTTCTCCCACTAGTCACAAGCACGCCTTGGTGATAAACTTGAGATAAGAGGTATACTAGTTTTTCTTCAGTTTTTCTGAGCTCAGCTACTCTCAACTGATTATTCTATGAGGTATACAAGAAGGAAGGTTGTTTTCAGAGGTTCTCTAATCTAGCTGTGCATAAAAGTAAGCGGAGACTTAGGAAAGAATACAAAATTCTAGAACCTTTATAAATAGATTCTCACTCAAGAAGTCAGAGTTGGAAAGCAGGAATCTGTGTCTATCACTCCTTTCCTAGTGATTTTGATGTGCTCCAGTTTTGGGAACCACTGGCCTGTGTCCTCCTAGATTCATTTTATTAACTTCCAGAAATGCTGGGTCCCCATATCAAAGGGACAGGGCCAATTAGCCCTCTCAGCTGGTAAGACCAGCTTGGTTATTGAGGAGGTAAAGGCCCAGGGTGTGTTTTCTATAGCTAGGGCCTGACCCATGACCTTATCCAGTTGCCTTGCAAATGCCGTTGGTCACCAGGGCAACCCAGTCAGAGAGGGTTAATGGTTCAAAGCACATGTGTCTACACCGTTGGTGTAGGAAGGAAAAGCAACTCTCTCTGAGAACAGGTCATACTGAATCTGTCCCTTCCAAACAGCGTCATCCTGATCTTCTATTATGAAAAGACATAATGGAGCTTGATGACTTTTTGGCATCTCAAATGAAGTTTAACATTGTTTGCCATCTCAACCATGTGTTCAATCTCCACTCTCTTCTTCCAGTGAGATTTTTGTTGATACCAGAACAAAATAATGCTTCATGTGAAATAATGCCTAAGACACAGGTTCTAGATTTAAAACCCTGGAATGGAATCTTGGCGCTAGTGTTTGAGGGTTGTGCATTCAACCTCTCTGTACCTCAGTTTCCTCATTTGGCAAACTTTTGGTGGAATTAGTATGGATCCTTTTCTTAGGATATGACATGAGACAGTACTTCTAAAATACTTAGGATGTTGTTTGATGCATGGTAAGAACTCAAAAATGTTAAGTATCATTTTTATTTTATTTTAATCAGAATGTTTACCTTTCAGTGTTCCCTTAACAGATTTTTAAGTATTGCAACATTTTAATCTATAGGTATAATGATGCTGTATACTAACAGCAGATCTCTGGAATTTATTCATCTTCCATAACTGAAATTTCATATCTGGTAATTAGCAACTCCCTATTTCTTCCTTGCTATAGCCTTTGACTATCATTATTCTACACTCTGCTTCTGTGAGTTTATTTTAGATATCTCTTATGAAGTATAATCATGCAGTATTTGTCCTGCTGTAACTAGTTTATTTCCCTCAACATAATGTCCTTCAGTTTCATCCTTGTTGTCTCATAGGATTTCCTTTTTTTAAATGGTCAATAATATTTCATGGCATGTGTCACTTAACAACAGTGAAATATTCTGAGAAACGCATCCTTGGCGATTTCATTAATATCATAAATTACACTTATGGACGCATGTTTTACAGCGAACTCTGTTCTAACAAGTAGAAGTTTACACCAAAATAATGATAAAAGTATAATATAGTGAACACATAAATCAGTAACAGTGTTTATAATCATGATCAAGTATTATTTACTATGCATAAGCATGTATATCATATCTACATATGCAATTGGTAGCACAGAAGATTTGTTTACATTGACATTACCATATGTCAATGTGTTGGGCTATGAATGCTATGACAATATGACTTCACTAGGTGATAGGAGTTTTGCAGCTCCATTGTAATCTTACAGGACTACCATTGTATATGCAGTCTGTCACTGACTAAAGAATTTGACTGGTGACTCTGCATGCCACATTTTTGTTACTCACTTATTGATGGACATTTACAGAGATTTAGTCATTGTAGATAATACTACAGTAAACATAGGAATAGTTCTATCTACTAGAGATCAGGATTTTAACTCATGTTTGAAAATACTCAGAAGTGGAAACTTTGAATCATATGATAGTTCAATTTTGAATTTCCTGTTGAATTACCACGTTGTTTCCCATAGTTGCTGCACTATTTTCCTTTCCAACAGAGTATGATGGTTCTAATTTCTCCACATCCTTGCCAATACTTATCATCTTCTTTTATTCTGATAATGACCATTCTAACAGTGAGAAGTGATACCTCATTGCAGTATTTATTTGCATTTTCTTGATGATTGGTGTCATTTTCTCATATACTTTTTTGCTATTTTTATTTTTTCTTTGGTAAAACTAAAAGTAAAAGAAGGCACAAGGAAAAAACTTCATGATATCAATCCAAGAAGCAATGCTTTAAAACATCAAAAGTATAGGCAACACAGGTAAACATGGAAAAGTGGGACTACAACAAACTGAAACACTGCACTACAAAGGAAGCAATTAATATAGTGAATGGGCAAATTATTAAATGGGAGAAAATATTCACAAACCATGCATGTGACAGGTAGATAATTTCTAAACTATAAAGATAATACCTACAATTTAATACCAAAAAACTAATAACTCAATTTTAAAATTTTATTTTTAAGAATGATAAATCCCTTTCTCACACACAGCCCTCTCTCTGGTTTGCAATTAGTGAAAAGCAGTATCAGATCCCCCACTGGTCAGAGCATTGTGGGGCTTCTATGATGTCTTCTCCCTCTCTCTTCTCTCCAAATCACAGCCACCACTGAACTTTCTCTGATCAAACTTGTTCTTCTTACAACCATAGAAATGTCTGTCCAATTTTGCTCCCACTACTTTTGCCTTCAAGACTGACAATGCCACCAGTATTTTCTTGTCAGCGGTTTCTCCTCCTCTGATTATTCTCCAGCTTGACATAAAGAGAGAGAGAGAGAGAGAGAGAGAGAAAGACAGAGAGAGAGAGAGAGAGATCCTTCCAAGTTGCAGGACTCAATAACTCATTCTGCTTAGAGAACTTTCTTATTTCCACTTCCCTGACACCAACTTCAAATCATTTGCTTTACATCTCGACTCAAACCTTCCTTCCAGTCATTCTTTTTGCTTTCCTCTACATAGTACAGTATTTGCAAATAAGAATTCTACAACTATATATATGTTCTTCTATGGTTATGTTTGTCCTTCTGGAAGAGACATCAATCATCTCTTTTCTCCATGGCAAACTTAAAGTCATTGATACAGATCAGTCTCAATGTCAGAGGTCCCTCTCTGATGCCTGTAATAGACTCATTCTCTTCTTTGTTCTCATAACTTTTCCTCTCTCCCTCTATTTAAGGACTTACCTCAAAGCTATAAGTACCCAAGATCCATTTAATGTCATGATTAAGAGTTCACACGCTGAGGTCACATGGTCACAGGTTTAACTCAAGTTCTAACCTAGTTGTGCCTTAATTTCATTCTCCATGAAATGGAGATAATAAAGTACTATAGTTCTTTCTAGAATTCTTTTGAGAATTATATGAAACCGTGCAAGAAGAATAAGCAGCATACTGTGCTAAATAAACACTATTCTTGTTTGCATTTTCAGTCTGTAGATTGGTCTTCAATGTGAGTGAGAACAAAGCCCTTTTATCTTATGAATCATAATCCTTAAAGACACAACCTGAAGATCAAAATTCCTCATATAAAATCCTGAAAATCACAATCTTAAAAGATTAAAATCCAAAATGTTGAAATGTTAAAGGCTGGAATAAAATAAACCAGAACAGAACAGAGCAAAAGAAAAGAAATCAAAATTACAGTGCAATTTTCATTTTAAAAGCCTACATAAGAGGAGTAGAAAGCTGAATTCTGGGAAACAGATTGGCCATATGATACAATGGTGATAATTTCACTTTAAAAATCCCTCACTTGTCTACATTGGAATTCTAGGAACTTTTAATAAATTAAAGTTTTGTTTGCCTTAAGAATCCAGAGAAGTTTCTGGCTAGTTTGAAAATAACTATGTGCATGGTAGGACCGGAAAATTTCTATACAATGTTATTGTTGTTTGATCTCCAATACCGTTTCTGACAAACCTGTGGTCTGTATATAAGTACGTGTGAAATGGATTTCTGCATACTTCAGGGTTTACAGAAACATAGCACATACGATGGGCAAATGTAATAGGAAACACTCATTCTGGTGGATGTCAAATCATAGAAACCTGTCCTAAAGTGAGAAGGCAGCCATTCATCTGAACACAAGATTTCTCTCTCTCTCTCTCTCTTTTTTTTTATTTTTTATTTTTTTTTATTTATTTTTTTTTTTTGCAGCACTGGGGATCAAACTCACAACCCCGCGTCTGTCAGACAGGTACTTAGGTCACTGAGCCAAACTCCAGGCCATAGTTTTTTGAGGCAGGGTCACACTGTGTAGCTCAGGCCGGCCTTGTGCTCATGTTGTAGCCCAAGCTGGCCTTGAACTCACAATGCTCCTCCTACCTCAGCCTCCCGAGTGCTGGAGTTAAAGGCGTGTGCCACTACGCCCGGCTGAACACAAGATTTCAAACTACAGTTAATGGTCATGAAAGCCGGCCAGCTTTTATGGGACATCTCAATGCAATTGCCTATAATATACCCCTGTAATATGTATTTTTTATATTATAAATTCGCTTTTTAGTTTTCTGGGTTTAATTTTAACCCTAGTACCCTAAATTGCCAACATGACTTTTTTCAATACACTGTGCGATATATTTTTCTTTTATATCACTTCTACTGAAAGTATAAATCGAGTAAAGATTTTTAGAAAGCTCTAATTCATTTCATGCATAATTTCCAAATCCGATTTTAAGGAAGCGCACTATCACATTATTGACTTTGTGTGTAAGCGTTGTGCATACACATAAAAATATGAAAATTTCTACTATATGTGAAGAAATGTTCTTTTTGTACATCTACTTACAGGTCTTCAGGTGACTGCATACACAGTAGTGATCCCTCACAATTTTTGGTCAATCTCATCAAAAGATTTACACTGTGCATCGTGGTATCTCAGGTAACTGAAGGTATGAAGTTGGATGTACACAACTACCGAAATAGTGAAATGAATTTATATCTTTTACTCTTGACCTAGTTCTTTGTCAATTTGGCTTGTCTGCTCATAGCCTTTATACCAAAACAACAATCATTTGTATACCTGAGTGTTAATGCTTGAAAAATATGTGTGTTGCTACTGCTTACTTTATTGTGTAAAGTGTCTGTATTTGTCTGTTTTCCATGACTATAAGAAAATACTTGAGGGTGAATGCCTTGTAAAGAAAAGAGTTTCTCACAGTTCTGGGGTTCTAAGAACATAGCACTGACTTGTTGCTTGGTTCTGTTGAATGGATGGTGTCATAATCACAGAAATGGATACAGAAGAGATTACCTGGTGAGGCAGGAAGCAGAGAGTGAGAAGGTGCCAATCTTGCTCTTTTACAACAACTTCTCTCATGACAGGTAACTATGTGTGGCCTGGTTTAATCCATTCAGAGGGTGCTGCCTCCAATGACCTAATCAGCTCCCAGTAGACCCTTAAAAGATCCAACACCTTTCTCATCTCCAGACTGGGGACCTGCCTTCCAACACATGAACCTTTGTGGAACAAATCATAGAGTTCTGTCATGTTTTATGTTAGTCAAATTCCTTTTGAACATATAAACAAATGTTTTTCAAAGAATTTTAAAATCAAATTCCTCACAAACTACAGTTTGGGGAATTTGATCCTTGAGGATTTCAGCATTGAAGTTTAAGGTTTTGTGAGGATTATGGCCCAAACTCATCTTTTGTAACCTTGCATCCTGAATTCCCAAAGCAATAAATTACACTTAACATTTGCTCAATGAATGCTTCAAAATGAATGAATACTAACCTGAGTTAACAATTAACGGATGTATCATATGATTATTCTACTGCCAGAGACATGGGAGGTGGATTTTAATTTTAAAGCCTTTGTGTTTTTTGTTCTTACTCCGACTCTTTGCTCTTTCTTTCCTTGTTGTCTCTCTACTGCCCCTTCCCTTCCTCGATTTTTCTCCCTTTTTTTCCTTTAGCTACCAGAATGATCATTTATTAATTTACAATGGAAATCTAAAATAGTGGAATGAACAAAAAATATTTGTATCTTGATAAATTGTCATATTATCAATTTCAAACTACAGGAAGAAGAAAAATTGAAAATGACTTAAGTTGATAAGTAATTGGGAACTCCCCGACAATAACCACATAAGAAAACTTGGGGGTGGATTCTCCACCCTAGCTCCGGTTTAAGGCATGATAATCCCAGGCAACCCCTTGACTGAAATATTATGAAAGCAAGAGCCACCCAGCTAAAATGCTCTAGTACTCAAAAAGACAACTGTATTAGACAATAAATCCTTGATGCTAAGGTTAAACTACTAACAGAGCAGTTGAAAATAAATAAAAGTCCATGTGAACAATGTACTTTTACTTTGAGCTGTAGGACAAAACTTTGAAATTAACACATTGGTCTGAAAATAAGTATTTAACATGGAAAGAAGGTGATAATAAATCAAGAAAATGACAGGAACTATTTATAAATCAAAAAGTTTTATTGATATGCTTACACTCATGAATGTTAAATTGTACAGGTTCAAGAGCAAAATAAAAGATAGACAATGGGAAATAGGGAGATAGATCTTTCTCAAAGCAGAAGGGGATTGAAGGATAGGGGAAGATGAAGGGAGGGAAGTATAAGGGATGAAAAAGAGGAGTTGGGATATGTTATATACATGTACCAACTCCACACAGGGCATGTGAACATTATGTACTGCAAACATGCAAACAGGCACACAAAAGGAAGAGGATCAAAGGATGATGGAGTGGGGAGGGAGGGAAGGCAAAGTGGATGAAAAAATGCATTAACATGTATTATATACATGCACCAACTTCACACAAGGAAGATAAACATTATGTACTACACACATGTACTAATATAAGAAAAGGAAAAATATTACAAAGTAGAGTTTAAACTGTGGCTATTTCCCCAATCATAAGCCCTGAAAACAATAAAACTTCTCTGAGAGCAGCCTTGTTCCTATGCAAGCAGGTGGACAATAGAATCATACTTGCATCAGTGGTTTCTGAAGTCCCGAGGGAACCAGCGTCACCTGGGAACTAAATAGAAATGCAGATCTTTGGGGGTTACCTCAGACACATTCAATGAACACTTCCAGAGACAGAGCCAGTAATCTGTGTTTTAAAACTTGGTGATTCTAAGGTTTAATAAGGTTTAACTCTGAAACCTGCTTCGTTCACTTTGTAGACCTTAGACAATTTTGATAGACATCTGGCAGATTCTTTAAACTGCCACTGATACTTTATCACGAGTAAGTATAACACACCACTTCAAGCTATCCCACTTGAATGTCTACTTTCCAGCTTTCCTAGAATCATATACAAACTTAAAACAGTGTTGTGTCATGATTAGTATATATTTTATTATTTACTTTTATATATCTATATCTCATTACATGTACAGTATGTGTACTTTTTAAAAAGTGTCTTTGAAAGGTACTTTATAAAGTAAACACTATAAAACTTTCTAAGAGAAAATCCTGGAAGTGTTATTATTGGGCCTGAGAGCAAGTTCCTTTTAAATTTGAACAAATTTCTCAAATTCTCTTCAAAATTATTACATCAGTGTCTATTAATAAGTCTAATCCTTGAAATCTTGTCCATCTGGCACATTATTATTAATGTTTAAATGTCACTGTCATGGGTTAAAATCATGACCTCCTTTATACTATATTTCTTTATTTATGAGTAACATTAGGCATTTTTCATAGTTTTATTGACTTTTGTTCCCATCAACTGTCATTTTCAGATAATTTCTTTTCAAAATGGAGACCATGGCAAAGAGCTTATTCAGACTGGTTTGGGGGTTGTTACAAGGTTTGACAGAAACCTGCACTGTTAGCATCCTACCGATTGCCTTGAGTGTTTGCTTATGATTTGTGAGGAGTGATTGATCATAATCAAAAAATTAATCACCAATCAAACCTAGTAATTAAGCCATAGTCATATTTGCATATAAGTAATAATTTATGCAATCTTTGGAGAAGGAAATTTAGCTGGAAGTTATTGATTGTGGAAGCTGTGCCAAAAGTGTCGCTCACTGGGATGTTGATTTGTACTGCAATGTGCCTGACTCCCTAATGGCTAATTCTCTGGATGAAAGGGGACAGGCTGGAAGACTGATGTCACTGGGATGGTTGGCATTGTTTTTTTTTACCCCCTTGGCTGCATACTTTATCATTGTACATCATTTTGTCAGTGGGCTATTTTAATTTTAAGGACCATGGAAAGAAAAATGTGGATGGTTCAGAGTTAATCCAGCTCCACTGCTAAAATACAGTTCAGAGTGCACCTGCTAAGGATGAATCTGCAAGATCAATGTTTTGAGAAGATTCAGGGTAGGGTCAAGAAACATTCTGTAAGGAACCAGAGGGTAAATATTTTTGATCTGTGAGCGACATCATTTCTGGGGTAATGATTCAACTTGGCCATCATACTTCTATAACAACTATACGCAACACAAACTGTATCCCAATAAAACTTTATTTATAAGTTTGTCCATGAGTTAGATATGGTTTCTGTAGTTTGCTTGCCTCTGAGTTTCACAATCTTAATGTTGGTTAACAAATAACCTGGAGTTTTGGGTTAATGTCTACTGCTAAAACAATTTTTTTTCTAGTTCTCTTCCATCTCCTATCTTTTGTTCTACTTATTATTCTTCCCCTCTAATGCCTTCTCTGTCTTCCTTCCTTGTTTTTAATAGTTATGTAGTGTGAAGATGTTCTCTTGACACCTCTGTATCTCAATTTCCAAATGTTGAAAATGTTAATTGTATGCCATTACTAGTATAGAATTATAATGCAGTAAATAATACTAGAAAATGCTCTGAGCTCATGCATGTGTGCATAAGTATCAAGATGGAGAAGAAACAACAGACAGAAATCATGATAATTCTGAAATTATTAAACGTTAAAACATCCTATATCATACTGGGGCAAGACAGACTCCTAATCCAATATGACTAGTGTCCTTATAAAAAGGAAAAACTGGACAGAGGTACCTATGAAGGGAAAGTGCTACATAGACATGAAGGGAGAGATCAAGGTGATGAATTTACAAGTTACCAAATACCAAAGTTTGCCAGAAAATTCCAAAAGCTACTGTAGCATTTTGAGACAGTCTTTTTTACAAAATAAACTGATCCTGCTGACACCTTGATCTAGGACTTTTAGCCCTTGGAACTGTGAGATAATTAACTTCTGTTGTTTAAACCACTAATTTTGTTTTGGTGCTTTGTTTTAGCGGTCCTAGTAAACAAATACACTTGTAATTATTTGCTTTATGACAAGAGTAGTAGTAACAATAGCACTCTACATTTAATAATAACTATGCCTTGAGTAAATCTTTGCATATGCATCATTTAGTTTTGTGCTCCCAAATACCCTTTCGAGATAAATACAGTTATTATCCTCTTTGCATTGATAGCAAAACTGAAGCTTAAAGCTTACACAGTTTAAATATTTTCAAGGTCACATACATGGGAAGAGATTTAACAAGGATTAGAACCTGGCTGTCTTACTGCCTGATCCTGTGGCTTGGTTAACTGTGGTTCTGTAGAGCCTCAGAGAGAGAAAGGTCACTGGAGTCACTCCAAGGAGCAGTCAGATCTCATCAACCACCGCAAATGAGAAGTAATAAGAGATATGGGAAATGTACTGTTGACAATGCAGCTGTTAAGTGGGGGAGAGAAGTCCAAATGGACAGGCGGTAATTTGTGGGTGTTGCTGATTCAGATCTCAGACTCACAGGTCTGAGTCATTTATGATCCAATGTTCTGAGCTTGAAAGCAATCTGATGTTGGCTCTGTATCAACTTCCTTGAGTCCGAGCTCTTTCCCTGTGATCACCAGCATATTCTTCTGCACAACTGTCATGCTCACAAATTCAACAGGTTCTTGCCTCACTGGAACTCCTGGAAGTTACTGGAAAACATGCTCTAAACCTGCTTTACAACTTAAATTCGTCATGCCAAGAGCCTGAAGACCAAGACAGGACTGAAGTCTGAGGTTAACTGCAGTCAGAAATTTACAACTTTTTCAACTGCTCATTTAATTATGTGCCATTCCTCACTCATCCTCCCCCTTTTTGTCTTCACAACTGAGCAAGAGCAGGTGCAAGAAGAACCCTTGCTATATACCCTTAACCTAAAAAGTTAGTAGTCCTCATCTGTCTCTGTGTTTGCCCAGAAAAATACCTTCTTAGGGCTCCAGAAGCTGGAATAGTGGAGAAGTGGCTTGTGACATAAAAACAGTTCCTCCACCCAAGCTGTGATGGAATGCTACAGGTATTTTGAGGAAGAATATCGAGTCTTTACTTCTAGTGCGGCTACAAGGAAAGGTTTGCAAGGCAGGTGGACTTCATTATTTCTCCTTGCATCACATTCATCAGCTGGGTGCCCCTGGTGAAGTTTTGTGTCTTGTCTTGTCTCACATGCCTGGTCCATAAAAGTGGGAAAGATGGATAGACGTTTAAAGCACATGTCATGGGAGTTGAGGGCATGGTACTTATGGAAGAAAGCCTAGCTCTGAGGGTATGGTAGGCTTTGATAACCCAGCGCTGCTTTGGCCTTCTCCTTGCTCTTATCTGTTGAAACAATGGGCAGGCAATGACTCCAGTTCCTGACTGATCCTTTATGTTAATGTCTCTCACTCCTATGACAGCTTCCCAGATGCTGTCAGTCTTCAGTATGAGTTATTGGCTTGTAATACACTCTTTACAGAAAGATGATCCCCATGTGAGAAAGATCTCAGCTTCCAGAATTTGCAACGGGACTGTTTCCTGATCATTTACTAGGTGGGTCTCCACTAGCCTGAGTGAGCTAATACGTTTAACAGCATGTTTTGTAGATTGCATCTGGCCAGATGTTCCTCTGTGTGGGTTCCTCAAACAGTGTGGGAGTGAGGGAACATCCTGGTGACATAGAATTCCAGCCAAGAGGCTCTGCTGCATCACTTGGTCTAGACCAATCTCCTCCTTTGCTCCTGTTAGGAAGCAAGATTGTATTCCAGACTTGAAGCTCAGAGGTATGTTTGATATTTTGATATCTTCTCTCCTATTAGGCACATGTCAAAGAATACTTCTATTAGTAATATAGGCTGTAATAACTAATGTATCTTTCAAGGATCATAGGTTATTACAAAACACTATGATAGACACTTGCTAATGTGATCATGGAAGGGTTATAAGTAGTGGCCAGGAGACCCTATATTTTATTTTCCAGGGTAAATCAAAGCTAACATAGCCTCAGTCCTATACAATAATCAGTCCAAAATCATTCCCTTTTACATAGTTTGTATCTGAAAGTATTTGAGCATCCTAATTGTGGTTCAGATAAAAAGACATTTCCCCAAAAGGTTTCAATGGAGAAACATACTCTCCATTTTGAGCTTATGGGAGCATCATCATCCCCAAATCAGGAACTGAAGGGCAGCCATGTAAAGCTGTCATGGACTGCCAAGTACTTATGGAGCCCTAGGAAAATAAAACAAAGAATTTCTGGCCAGTCTTAGGAAATATCACAGTTGGTGTGTTCTTCTCCTGTGATTAAAAATGTGTATTTTTAAATCCAACTCATGTTTGTGGGTGCTAGACAGGTGTTAGTGTTGGAGGAAGACAATAGCAAGGCCAGGGAAAGTGATTTTAGACTGAGTTTAAGAATGAAATGGCAAGAGACAGCGGCACAGCAGCCCCCCACCAGGAGCAGAAAGATGGAGTGTTAAAATAGCCCCTTTAAGTACCGCAATTGGTAGGTGTCATTCCTTATGCTAACTTCTTCCTGGGCATGTTTATGTTTGTATCATCACACAGCCTTTGAAGTAGAGCCTACCATCACAGAGAGAAAATGGATGCTTAGAGAGGAAGATGACGTACCCAAGGGCACACAGTCGGGAAGTGGTGAGGGCAGCTCTCGAATCAGGGTGTGCCAAAGCCTAAGCTCTCAATCTCCAGGTCATCATGCCTTCTGCGACTTATTAGTCATCCAATAATCGCTTTCCTCTCAAGACAGGTTCTTCCCCAAGTGAACTGGACCTGCTCTGCATTCCGTGGGGCCAGTATGACTTTGCTCAGCTTTGCTGTAGTTATACTTTGGGCCTCAGACCTTCATCATTCCAGGCTGTGAATTTGGCTGCCATTTTGCTCCAAAAGTATGAAGCATGGTTAAAAAAAAATCTCCCTGCTAAAAGTATAAATAATTTTATCATAACCCTAATAAAAATTGATGATAATAATAGTGATGATGACAATAACAATAGTAACATTGGTGGTTGTAGTAGATAATGGTTTACAAAATGACAGTTCTGTAATAAGTAATGCCTAGTGCTTAAGCTTTTTATGTATAACAAATCATTGAATTTCAACACAATTCTCAAGGCCTAGCCTAAAACAAGATAAGCGAGGCTCTTAGACATAAATTATAAACTCATTGCTGGAGTCACGAAGATTGACTTCCTCCTTAAATTTGGGGTTTTAGATTCTACCTGCTTCACATAGTCCTAGTTCTGCCCTGTGAGGGTTATTATGGGTGTGATGACTTGTGTCTGGCTATCCTCCCAAAGCCTCGTGTGGTCATAGAAGGGGCTTTTCAGAGGTGGTTGGATCTAGGGTGTATGCTACTGGAATCAAGGATGTGATGTTGTGATTGATTTATGGAATGATGCTAGGATTAAGGCTGCCTCACCCTGGATGGGTAGCCTTACCAGAAAGAGGGTTACTGCTTGTCACTAGTCACTCACTGCTGCTTCACTGCTTTGCTGCCTTCTGCCCAGTGAGAACAGTTTCTCCTTTGTGATGCCCATCTGCTTTCCTTGGAGCCAACCAAATATGGACCAATATCGCTACAAACTGTGAGCTGAAATAAGCCTTTCCTCCTTTAACTTTGGGTGTCAGGTATTTTGTCTCTGAAACAAAAAGACAATGGGTGAGCTGGGCGTGGTTGTGCATGCCTTTAATCCCAGCACTTGGGAGGCTGACGCAGGAGGATCGTTGTGAGTTTGAGACCAGCCTGGGCTACAAAATGAGTTCAAGGCCAGTCTGAACTGCATAGTGAGACCCTGTCTCAAAAAATAGAGCTGAGGATTTAGCTCAGTAGCCTAAGTGGCAGGCATGAGGTTGTGAGTTCAATCCCCTGTACAAAAACAAAACAAAACAAAACAAACAAACAAACAAAAAACAATGGGTGTAATATTCACAATCATATAAGCATTTTGCAAAAAAGTAAATTGAAGTTTTAAATGTGTTGATAAACTTTCTGGGAATACACAGAAAGCAAGTGGTAGAATTTAAGTTCTAGGGAAAGCCTTTCTTGGATTTTTGAACTGAGTTTTTTATTTCTCCACCACTATCTTACAAGAACTTAGTTATGGAGTAAGTTCTAGGACCTTTAACTAGTGTTTTCTTTGCATTTCATGGAAGACAGCATTAAGAAATGTTAAAAGAAGGGAGAAGGAAAGGATAAAAAAGGGAATATAGACAAGTGTCAAGCCTGGGTCAGAAGTCCATGTGAGTTGTCACACATCGTATCTATAACCCTCATTACCCCTTTTTGTGCATTAGGCAGAATATTTTGTTGTTGTTGTTGTTGTTGTTTACATGACAGAAATTCAAATCACTAGCATAGGTAAGAGATGGAATGTATTCTTAAAATGTAGAATTGTAACATATATTAAAACAGTAGCTGAAAAACAAACTAAAAGTACAGCACATATATAGATGGCTTCAAAATAATTTAAAATGAAAAAATGTTATTTTAATCATCATCGTCATCATCATCACCATGTTTTCTACAAGGTTCATAGGGCTCCCGCTTAAACAGAATCTCAAACAACTTCAGCAGAGATTTCACACCATAGTAGTCATGATAGGTACACACAAAAAGCCTCTTTAGCTATGTGGAGAAAACTATATTATAAGAATATAATGGATACACCATTATAGGGGACAGGGTTTTTAGGGATGGAGAATTAACATCTGATGATGCATTACGAGAAAGCATCATGAAAAATATAGCACAATAAGATGGATGAGATTTTGACAAGTGAGAGTATAAAACCAGGGCTTTCAGAGGGAAAGAATAGCAATGAAAAAGGTCCAGAACAAGATTTCATAACATAATCAATGAATTACCAACTACTTTTGGGCTGGATTGCAGTTTACAAATCATGATACAAGAGGGATTTTATAGAAAAAGAAAATAAAAATACTGTGTTTGAGGGATTTGGTTATATGGGTGAGAATTGTTATCTATTTGACAATATTCATTCATTCTTTCACTCATGTATCATCACTAAATATCTACTTCTCACCTTTAACTGCCAACTCAGTCTGCAGTTGCAAAGATCATCAAGGAACTCTTATTATTGAGGTGGCATTATATACTGCTTCTTTGGGAGTTTGATAGAATGCTGCCATGCCATCAAGGTAGAGGCTCCTTACTTGTTTCTGGTTTTCAGTGACCAGACTTTGTATGACAGAATCAAGTAAGATCAGCATTTAAACAAGGGAACATGACCAGAGTGTTTTCCTTCATGAACTGAAATGGGGAGTATAGAAAAATAGTAACAACTTGATAGGCACAAAATGCTAAAATGTAGATTTGGGAATGAAAGGAGAACACAAAATGACGTTTTTAGAGGAATCTGTTTGGTATGCCACTTGCCAAGGATAATTGAACATCCTGGTGTCTTGATGGGTTGTGGTGCCACTGTAACCCACTAAGAAGAATGGAGAGGAATACAAGGACCCAGAGAAGAGCAGGACTTTAAGGTGGAATGACCTAGAATCCCTGAATGACTGTGGAGACATTGCACACAGGCTGGGTAAGAAGTGAGCTATTGCATTATAAAGCCACTGAGATTTTGGAGTTGTTTTATAAATCAGGTAGTCTAACTCATAGATATGGTGTAAAATTTAAGGAAAGAGTTTCTCCTTAGGATAGGAAAGCCTTGACTATATATAGAGACTGAGGGGATGGGGCCATGGAAGATAAATTGAAAAGCAAATGAGAAAGTGGCTAATCGTTAAAGCAAGTTCCCCAAGGCATGAAAGGAAGTGACCCAGAACAGGATCTTCTGCTCTCCTGGGCTTTGTTGTCAAGAGACAGAAGACTACTGGCTATTCTTGTTTTGGTGGTTTTACAGCTAATTATTAACTAGAGAGAAATGATGAAAGAAGAACAAGAATCACAAACATATGGAAGTAGCAAAGCTTCAAGAATCTTTCCACGTTATTACACACATGGTGTGTTACAGGGGAAAAACAATGATAAGGCAAATAGGAGTTTAAATCCTGGCTTTGCTATATTTCAGATGCAAACATCAAAACAACTTATCTGAGCTCATTCATTCAGATCAGCCGGAAGATGAGTAAACTGGTAAACACTTCACATGGATTACTTATTTTCAAAGACAAAATGAGATGTTATATAAATTGCACAAGATTATTTGGAATATTTTGAAAATCATAACAATAGTTCATATTTATTGAATACTTATTCCATGCTAGGCATTTTTAAAGCAAAATATAAGCACTAAATCCTGTATTTCTCATAAGATTACAATGAATACATTCTTAAAGAATCCCCAATTATATAGATAAGGACATCTATACAAAAATCATTAGTTTATAGTGCTTTTCCCCAGGTAGAATTATTACTGCTTGATATTTCCATTAATTTTTTTGTTTTGTAAGATGAGAATATTTTATATTTGTAAGTAGAAGTTAAAGCAGTTTTTCTTTTAAAAACAATGCAAATACATTTTTGTCTCTTGCAGTTCTTGCATTTGACATTTGTCGAACTTCATCTCTGCTAAGCCTCCTTGCAAAGGTCCTGGGGCTTTTCTCCAGGATATTGTGGCGCACAGACCTACATGGAGAATTATCAAAGCCAGAGCCTTGACTGCTCTCAGTTTTCTGAATCCCTCCTGGGAGTGACACCCAGGTCAGTGTGACTCCAGCCTTTCTGTGCTGCTCCAGTGAATTTTTCATTGGATCACTCAGTGATATTGGCTCAAGCTGTTTACTTTCTCCCAGCTTCACTTTACTGTAAAATGGTTGCATTAATTTAGTGTTACCTCTGCCCAGGGCAGACTTTGTGGTGAGGATTTCTGGATCAGTAGTTAATCTGGGCTGTGATCCTTGGAAACACAGCAAGGTGGCAGAGGAATAATACAAGGAACAGAGAAAAGGTAATAAAGTATGTGAACAGTGTCCTAGCTCTCTGGAAAATGGGGCTCATTTCCTTTGGAGACTTTCTAGGAGCCTGTGTAGGACGCACTTCTGAATTGTCCTACTTTGGAGAAAGGAAGTTGTGATACTTATTTGTCAACCTTTACTCCTGATTGCTGAGGGATTACCCATGGTGTCAACTGCTTGGGACTTCTGTTTGTCCAGGTATGTTGGCCAAAATTCTCTGGCAGGCAGAAGATGTTTGTTCCCTACAGATACAGTTCCCTTTCGTGTCTATTAAGGTTGTTGGCAAGTGACCTCTGGGATATGATGAGGGATAAAACCAGACACCAATAGTGTCTGCTGTAGTTGGTAAAAATAAAAATAAGATGATCATTTGAGGATTTTGTGAATGGTCCATGCTTAATAGTCGCTAGGTACCATAATCAATAAGATAACATTAGCAATATTTTAACTAGTGCAGAATTCATATTAAAATCTAGTCCTGTGAATCCAAGTCCCAGAGTACTTTATTTACAAGAGAGCCTTTGGGTTTCTTTTTGGTTGTTCTCCTTCTCTTTTCCAAGCCTTATGGCTGCTTGTTCTAGCCCCTAATTTTTCATTCTCTGGGAGGGAATAATTAAATCAACATCATTTTTGCAGACTAAATTTCCCATCTCTGAAATTCTGTGCTTTGCATTAGGAAAATCCCCAAACTAACATTAGCTTCTATTGTTGGTTTATTTTTTTAAGCTATGCCACTTATGATTCTGGGGTCAAGAGATAGACATCTTGTTTTTATGAAGGTTCCCAAGGGGTGAACTACAGTCAAAGCATGTTACCCTGGAAGGCTTTAAACCATTTTAGCTGCTCAATGGAGTACACATCCCAGGATGTAGGCAGGTTTCCAAGACAACTGGGGGTTTGATGGTTCATTGAAGGATGGCCAAAGCAGCTGCATATTGGTACTTTGGAAGTCTCTTACTATTCTGCAAGAACTTTTGGTTCAGGAAATATGAAACATATTTGCTACAAACATTTTTCTTCTCAATTTTTAATCACATATATATGGCAAGGGAAATGTTTCCCATCTGGGTTGTTTAAAATTTCATTTTTACTTATATTATCCAAATAAAATTTTGAGATTTGATGTTCCATAATCTTAAATTTTTTTCTATGGTGGAAGAGTATATTTGGTAAAGGGTACTAGTGACTGTAGGTTACTGAAGTGGCCTCAGAGATCACATATGAACTTTCCATGTTGTGGATGCCTTTCAGGGATGGTACTGGCTCTCTCAGTGACAGATACAATGGGAAACAAAGGGCTTATCCACTTCTATTAATCACAGAAACTTGGCAAAGAGAAAATGCAGTAGAAAGAGGTTAAAGGAACTCAGATATCAACAAGTCCAGCCTTACTTTATTTTGCAGCTGAGGAAACTGAGCCCCAGAAAGGAGAAATTCTTTGCCTAATGACACATGATTAATTAAAGGAAGATTTGGGGTTGTTAACTCAGGTCTCCGAAAAGTAGGAGCTGTATAGCAGCATTCTGTCTATTTTCTGTGCTTAAAGCATCAAGGCACAGATGTAACACCAGACTGCAGAAGCAAAATCACAAGGGTATTGCAGATTCATGGGTATTACAGATTTTGGGGCAGAGGGGTTCACAGAGATTTTAAAAGAACATGCCTGTCCTCAAAAAGCACCTGATATGATGGGCTCAGGTTGCAGATTAATGACCACCCTAATTATAATGACCCTGGCAGTTTGCTTAACTTTTACGAGCTTCTGATTGCTAACCTGAGAAATGGGTTAAAATGAGCATCTATACATTGTATTGTTGTGAGATTGAGATGAGGCCTAGATATAAGAACATTTGTCATAGTGGCTACCACACAGCAAATACTCAAGAACAATGATTGCCCTTAGCATTATTATTGTCATTATTAATCAACAGCTTTATATTTTTAAGACAGTATTTCCTGTACTATGTTTTGTGACTCACTATTTCCAGGGGTTGTGCATTGATGCTATGAAATGTAAATAAATGTAAGACACATGTCTACATTTTAATGTCTTTTGAAAATTTTATGTACTATACCATTTTCTTGAAGATTCTTGAACCAATAAGCAAAGTCTCTGAGGAGGTATGCAGGAGTGAAAACTATTGCTTTGCTGGATGCAATGTTATCAAAGACTACTGATGTTTCTTTTTAAGGCCATGCATTATTTAGTACTCTATGAAATAGTATCTTATTGCATATCAGCTCTGGAAATGAGAGTATAGGGGAGATAATGGATAGATGTCTATCTGTGGAGTACACAAATCACGTTATATTTCAAGAAGATATGCAAAGGTGAATCGTATGTAAAGGAGCATTCATCCTTGAAAGATAGACTCCCAGTTGCTCCATGAAGGAAGAAATAAAAAGCAAAGCAGCATTGATGGTAGGCTGAGGAGAGGAAATGCCTGAACACAAGAGGGGAGAAAATGCTGAGGAAGTTTTGGCAAACAGCAAAAATTCATCTTTACTCCTTCAGTAGTGGGCAGGAAGGGGAAGAAACACTAGCTGGAGATTTGGGCATGAGCTTATCTTCCTTTTCTTCTCTGAGGGTAGGCCAATCTTGGGTTCAGTTTTACATTTACAAAACCTAGTGCAGGGCCTGACACTAAGTAGGACTCGATAAATGTGCACTGAGTTGAGACCAGATGTAAGTGGATGTGAAAAGCCATGATAAGGAATCTGGACATTATTTGGCAGGCAATGGGGAGCTGCTGAAGCTTGTTGCTGTGGGGAGTGACATATTCTGAAATGTACTTTAGTGAGATTGGCTTGGCAGCATTTGGAAGATGGAAACAATAGGAGAAAAACTAAAATCTATGCACTATTTCAAACAAGAAGCAAACGAACTTACAGGTGGTCAGAAGAATGGAGTTGCTGATGAGAAAGCAGTTGGTGTGGCAGAACAGAATCTTTCTGTAATAATTAAAATCTAAAGAGAAAAACTGAGGAGGATTCATAAATTATTTCTTGTTGTGCAAAGGAAAAGATGTAAATTATCAGACTCAGAGGTATTGATCCCTAGAAACAGATGGCGATAATGTCACAGACAGACAAAAGGAAGAGAGAAGGTGTTGCATGGGTTGATTTGGTCAGAAAGATGAGCTGGACTTTTGACTTTGAGTTTCGTTTGAGCTCTGATAGGCTCAGTTTCCTCAGCTGCAAAATAAAGTAAGGCTGGACTTGTTGAGACCTGAGGTCCTTTAACCTCTTTCTACTACATTTTCTCTTTACCAAGTTTCTGTGACTAATAGAACTGGATAAGCCCTTTGTTTTCCATTGTACCTGTCACTGAGAGAGCCAGTACCATCCCTGAAAGGCATCCACAACATGGAAAATTCATGTGTCATCTCTATCCAAGAGCATAGAAACAGATCATTTCTGAGAACGTGCAACTGAAATCTCAAGTCAGGAGAGGACACGACAATTTCAGATCTACCTAAATGGAGCTGCAATCCCAAACTCTGTGAGAACTAAAGAAAGCAGATTTAGAGACTAGAGATAGGAAAGGAATGGACAGGGCCAGCACTTCCCAGCACTCTCCACAGCTGTAGCCTGACCCTGCTTCTTCCATTCCCACTCATGAAAGAAGTCAGTTTCCCTCAGGCACACCTCTGTCCAAGCCAGGATAACCCTGTAGGGCTGAGATAGAGTAGAGCGTGGCTAAACTGACTGGGGAAGTAGGCAGGATCTGTTAATTGTAAGATCAGGACACTCGCACAGAAGAGTTCCTGAAGCCCTGCCTGTGGCCTCCCCAGGAGAACTCAAGCAGGTTTTCAACAGAACGGCTTAGAGCTGAAGTCAGCCTGAGGCAGGATATCCCAGCACCGCCCCTCAGGACCCGTACCTAGAAGTTTTCTTGAGTTTCCCTGATTGTACATTATGAAGGACAAACCAAAGCCGTGAAGAGCTGGCTATGGCGGCTTTTCCTCACAATAGCCTGCCCTGCTTTCTCCAGAGTGGTTTTTGTTTTGTTTTGTTTTTAATCAGTATCTACTTTTCCTCTTTTACTTGGCCCAATCTGGCTCTGCAGAACCAGTTCCTCTCCCACTCTTCACTTTTACATTCTCAAATAAACTTGATCACTGCTTTTGGCTTGTTTTATTCAATTCTTTGTTCCAGACGAGAAGAACCTGGACTCTAACCCCAGAGGGAAAGAGAAACAACCCAGAACTCAGTAACATTTAGGTGGCAAGCCACTTTTAGAAGCAGGTTACCTGGTAGTAGAACTGCTCTAGCTGCCCCTTACAGGTAAGGTTTGTACCTGTTCTTGATGTTCTGCCTGGAAGGAACCCCAGCCACTCATTGGACTACTCAAAAGAAATTTTTCCATTTTCCCTTTCCTAGTAGTTGTCTCAAGAATGCAGTCTCTGTCCATTCATCTGTTGATAGGCATATGGGCTGTGTGAAGAAAATGTGGTGTTTGTACAAAATGGAGCACTACGCTCCCACAAAGGAAAAACTTGAGACATTTTTAGGTAAATGGATGCATCTTGAGACCATAATCTTTAGTGAAATAAATCAGACGCACAAGTTTAAATATCAAATTGTTTCTCTTGTATGAGAAATCCAATGTGCAAACAAGGAATGAAACAGATGATAGATGTTAGGAAGTAGGAAGAACTTGTTGAAATGGAGGGGGAAGAAAATGAAGGGAAAAGTTTTTTTTAAAAAAGGGAGGGGAATGGAAGAAAAGCATTAAGATACATTATGTACAGGTACAAATTCCCCATGATGAATGCAATCATTATGTATGGCAAACAAATATTAGGGGAAAAATAAAGAAAGACAGAAATAAAATTTAAAAAAAAAAAAAAAAAACAATGCATTCTCCAGAAGCAGACTGATTGGATTTGAATAGCAACACTAAGAATTTTTTTAAAAAATCTTTATCTTCATTTCTGTGCAAATAGAATTTCTTTAAATCTTTATCTGAACTTCTTTGCTTTTGAAAGGGGATGATCCTACCAAAGAAAATCATCTAAATCAGACAAACCACAGTGGAATCAGACATTCACACATACCGTCATTCTCCTCAGAGCTATTAGAAACCAAACCTCTCTCTACTCTCTAGACACATTCTGTAGATGTGTGGAAAGATCACTGAGGTGGAATATCCATACCAAATAGCTTAGAACACTTATTTCCATGGGGCCATTTTTAAAGCTTTTTCTATATCCTTTAACTCACTAGTTACCACAGGAAACCAAGAGGTAGGTACTATACTTATTGTATACTTTAGTGCACAAATAATAAAACAAGGCCCCAGGAAGTAAATTCATTTTCCTGAAGTTACGTAGCAAGTCAGTGGCAAAGGTGAAACCAAATCCAGGCGCTCAGTCTCCTAAGGCCATGTCTAAAACTCATGCTAAATAAATTGTCCTATGTTTACATATAACTTCAGCACTAGGTGCCTTTGTGGTGTGAGGTCTATTACATACTCCAGACTCCAGTTTCTCTTTTCAGAAAAGATTCATTGATGCATATTACTCCTACATATTAATGGAATTCACTGATAGCACACTTCAAAAAGTTCTCTTAACTATAAATGAAAGAATACATTTTGTGTCATAATTGTAAGAAGTGCACCTAGCCAAAGCAGTGTCTGGAAGACAGGGAGTTACTTTTATCTTCATCATTATGGTTATCAGGATAAACTCATTAGGGACATCTGGGTCCTAAGTTCTGTTTAGTCTCCCTCTGCCCCGATCTGTGAATCTGCACGATAATATCCTTCTGCCCTGGCAAGGGAAAGGCAGTTGGGAAGCCGTTACCTCTCAGGATGAAGGAGAAACATCTTCCAGGTGTGTCAAGCACATGCTTATTCATAAAACAAACATTTGCGGAGCTTCAACAAAAACCTGGGTGGCAGCAGCAACAAGAGCGGCAGGGACTCGGGAGCAGGTTCATTAGAAGCTGAAGCCCCCTTGGAGGCCAGCAGGGAGTGGGCAGGAGGTGGGGAGCAATGCAGAGGCCAGCTGGCTCTCCAGCAACTAAGTCAACAACGCCCCAGATGTCTGCCCCGAGGTTGAGGCCATTAGCTCCAGTTTACCTGCTCACTTCATTTTTCAAAATTAGCCACGAAAACCTCCCATGGAAACACAATGGGCTGAATTTCTCAGCAGGGGCAAAAAGAAAACAAAGCATATCTTTCCCTGCACTTGTTTGGAGTTGCTGAATGTCCCCCAGGGCCCCAGAGGCTTGGCAGACCCGATTCTGATTGCTCCCACATGGATTTCAGTGTGAGCCCCACCTTTCTCTCCTGTGTAAGCTCCCACATTCAAACCGGCCAAGTTCAGGAGGCAGCCCCACCCCTGTCCCCACCCCTACCTGGGCACCCCAGCATTGAATTCAGAAAGGCATGGGCTGTTTCTTCTTTCCTTTCTTTATTTTGCTCCTTTTTTCTGGGGGGATAATATTACACTTCAAGTTCCTGGGTTCAGTTTGAGAGTTGCTGGGAGACAGTATTAGCTTTCAATCACCTGATTTAATCTCATCTCTCACTCCTCCCTTCCCCCACTGCTGCCCAGACAAGGCAGAGGGCAAAGGGGAGAGGTGAAGAGGTTAAATGCTTGTCTGCAGTGACATCTTTTCATCAGGTTGTGCTGAGAACTGGGCCAGACAGGAGCGGCTGGGGTGTCGGTGAGGTGGCAATAGGTTGCCTGTCTGTCTCTTGGCTGTCTGTACAGCTCAGTGTGAGCTTAAAAGGGAGAAATGGAGGGAGAGACAGGAAAAAGGGATGCAGTGATGCAAAAGGAGATGAGTAAAAATACAAAGACTGGGATACAAAACAGTGCAGTAGGAGCGGTCAGGTGCAATGTGCATTTTTGCTCTTGGAAACATCTTTGTAGCTTAAAGTTGGTAAGAAAATATGCAACACCTACTATGTGCTTAAAAGAATATCTCAGACAAAAAGGAATTAAACATACTGGTAGCTACTTCAAACAGGCTCAATGTAAAACAAGTAAAGGTAGAACCCCCCAGAGTGATTTATTATTTCTAATGTTTAGGAGTTGAATGTTTGAGGAGTCCAGGAAATAAGAGAAGCATTCCAGGAACTTGCAGACTGGACATAGAGAATTCATTCTTTTGCAAATGATTTAATTAGTAAATGTATGGATTATCCTGTCTGAGATATAAGTACCACAAAGGCAGGGATTTTGCCTGCATCTTCTTCATGATGTTTCTGAGCACAGAGAACAAGGTCCAATTCATAGTAGGTTCCGATAACTTCAGTTGCTTGAAAAAGTCAATGGAAATAGAGATGAGCTTGTAGATAACCTCTAGGCCCATGTGAATATCCTCTTTAGGACCAGGATTTGCAAGTTACATCATCCTGGGGTGTTTACTTGGGGTTCCTGAACCTCTCTCCCCACTGTGTGTAATATTTATGCTTTTCACCCTTACCAAAGATATTAGCACAAGATTTCATTATCTCTCAAATTACCTTCATCATCCTCCAACTCCAAGAGCCCTTTCTCCGAGAATCACCTTTGGTTCTGAAGCTCTCTCTGTTCAAGCCATTTTTGATAGTGTACGTCTTAGTTACTTTTCACTCGTTGCTGAGACACAATACCTGATGCCCAAAATTAGGGAAGAAAAGGTTTATTTCTTACAGTTTCTTAGGAGTTTCATTCCATACTTAGTTGGCTCCAAGGCAGCATGGCATGGCAGGGCAGCCATTCATGGTGGCTGCCAAACAGCAAGGTGCTCCGGCAAGAGAGAAAGAGAGGGAAGAACCATTTTCCTCTCTTCCTTACCCTGTATGTTGGCTCCTCCCCGGGTGGTGCAGCACTCATCTACAATCCCAGCACTACACAACAAACTAATCATGAATGCCAGACTCAGCCCCGTCCAAATTACAAGTCCTTGGGGGGACACAGGATCAACCAATACAGTGTAGTAGGCTATTATGCTCCACTAAGATCTTTGGAAACTGCAAATGCTCATTTTTAAGGCAAAAACATCTTTGCCCATGTGATTAAGACTCTTGACTTAGGAAATACGTTCTGTTATTATCCAGGTGCATACTAAATCTGATCACAATGACTTAATAAAAGAAAGGCAGAGGGTATTTGATAGACACTAGTGGAGCCATGTAAAGATAGAGGCAGAAGTTTGAGTGTTGCAGCCACAAGCCAAGGAAACCCAGACACTACCAGAAGTGGGAAGAAGCAAGGAACAAATTGTTCCCTGGAACTTCCAGAAGCATTGTGTATGAGCTGATGCCTCCACTGGGCCAGGTGAAAATAATAACTAAGAGAAGAAACAGATTTATTTTATTTTAAGATACCTAACTTGTGGAAAATTGTCATAGTAGTGATAGAAAACTAACAGAGAAAGCAATGCCATCATACACTTAAGCCTTGGGAATTGACCAGTCCAGGAGAGAAGATGGAACTGGGGACAAAGGGCAAAGAAAGGCAATGGTTGTCAGAGATAAACTAACTAGGAAGTTTTAGGCATTTACGTTTTGCTCTTGTAAAGATCTAGGGTCAGGATAGAGTCTCTGCTCCAAAATATGAGCTTCATTCCTCAAGGCTCAGTCACTGCTCACATGATTGTCAAGGGTGCCTTGGACATCTGCACCCAAGTGTCAGATGGAGATGAGGGAATATTGCAAAGGGGGTATTTACATTTCAAACCTATAAAGGACATTCATCACTTGTACCCATAATTTACTCTGCAATTTGGTCATATTATTCCAAGAGGTCTAAGAAATCTTTTTTAACTGAATAGCCAAATACCAACATCAACACATAATTTAATTCAATTTATTTTAATTGATACATAAAAGCATACAAGTTGTACATATTAATGGGGTAACCTGGTGTTTCTGATGGTGTTTTGATGCAAGCATTGTCTTTGTCACTTTTCTCTCATTGTTGAGACAAAATATCTGACTCCCAAAATTAAGGAAGAAAAGGTTTATTTAGCTTATAGTTTTTGAAGGTTTCAGTCTATTCTCAGCTGGCTCCAAGGCAGGGTGGCATGGCTAAGGGGCAGCCATTCATGGCAGCCACAAGCAACAAGAGCAAAAGGAGCAAAAAGGGGGAAAGCACACTTCCTTCCATCCTCCTTCCATCCCCTGTATTGTATGCCAGCTACCCACCCCTGGGTGGATGCAGCACTTGCACTACCAATCCCAGTACTAGATAATGAACCAATCACTAATACTAGATTCAGCTGCCTTCATGACTGCATGAGGCTTTGGGGGTGGGCATTTAAACAAATCACAACATGCATGCTATCTTAGTCACTCCATTGTCACTGGACACAGTAACTGAAACCTGCAACTGAAGGGAGGCCAGGTTTATTTTGCTGTGTAGTTTCAGAAGTTTCAGCCTATGGTTGGTAGCCTCGAATGAAGAAATAGTATTGTAGAAGGACTTGCTGGGTAAGAAAACTGGTCATGTCACGGTGGCCAACAAGCAAAGAGAAGGGGAAGCCCTAGAGTAACAGATGCTCTTCCAGGTCACCTACCCAGCAACCCACCTCCAGCCAGGCTCACCTCCTGACAGCAAAGCAGCTCTGGTGCCACCTCTGAACACGTGAGGTTCTCGGGAGAAGCTTCTAGATCCAGACAGTAACCTGCTCAGTGTAATTCAGTCAGAGCACCCACAACATGTAAGGGGTTTGGAGAGGTTTTGATTGGGCAACCACATACCAACAAGGGAGGAAAACAGCTGCAAAGTCAAAGGACTTAAATTCAGAAGTAGGTGATTTAATTCAAAATGAAACCATAGCATTTTCATTTTTAAACTGATTCAAAATATTATGAAGTAGAATACAAAGTTCACATCAATTTTGGAGATGGAATAAAATACATAAAGCAAATCTGCCTAGATTGTTCACTTTGAGATAGTCTCGTGATCCAGCTGATGATATTTCTCTATGATTTAGGACTGATTGGTGACTCCTCTCTAACTTATGCAGCTAAGTCAATAAACACAGAATCTAGAACAAGTGATAGCAGGCTTCAATGTCTAGCTACTTTACCTACGTGAATGACCTAGAAGTTATTTTATATCTAAGCCTTTGTTTCCTTATATTTGGAAACAGGAAAGTTGGTGTAGTTTAGCCAGTCTCCAAGAAACAAAGACAAAATAAAGAAAAGCGCCTAATGTATTTATTTCTGCACCTTCAAAGGTGGGATGACTCAAAGTCACACGTATTTCTTGAAATGCAGCAGATCGACTAACAGAAAGTACAGTGTGTCTGCCTGACTTCTGAGTCCTGGCCCTCCTTTCCCACAAGAAGGATGAAGAGCCGCCTGTAATTTGGTGAGCACCACCTAGGGGTAGACTAGGGAATAGTTTATGGTGCCCAAAAAGGTTGAGATGATCATAACTTTACTTATGAGAATTAACTTAGATGTGCTCAAAGACTACTGATCATAAAGTTGAACTTCCCAACTCTTGCTCACTTTCTCTATTTGATTACCCAGAGGGAACTGTAATGTAAGAAATTGAAAAAAAAAGAAGCTTTTCATGGGACAGTTAGTCTAGAATTTTTTTTTAAGAGAAAAAAAAAGACATATAAGAAAGACAAAAAGCGAAAGAGACAAACAAACGACTAGAGTGAATGCACAGCAGTAACATTACAGGTTTACAAAACAGGATGATAGAAACTTAACAATGGTTGCAATATTGCGTGTCATTATCTTCAAAATGGTTGTTTACATTAACAGATATAGACATGAAAAATTGATCTAATCATATGAGTATTAACTGTTCTTTCTCAATATCTAATATTCAGTAATACATTTGTTTTAGTTATCTTACATGCACATATATACAGATTTGTATCTTTTCCTTTTCTCTTCCCTCTTAGAATTTTAGGTAGCTAAGCTGTTTGATACCTGTGCATGTGTTTCTTTTGTACTCCTTATTACCACTCACAGGGGCTATGCTGTACCCATGGGGCTACCTTCCAGGGTTTAACCTACTCCTTCCAGGAGTCAGGTTAAAAGTCTCTAAAGAAAAACGAATGAGCCAATACTGTCCCACCATCCGCACACACTAATTAATAATTCTGAGGATGGAAGAATGTGTGACAGTCAGAAAACTTCTGTACAGCAAAATTATATTAAATATGACTAAAGATAAAATGATATAATGGAAAATGCAAAGAAAATATGTTATAAAATAGGCATATTTGTAAAGGGACTAAATGGTACTTCAAGAAAAGAATTGAGAAAATAAATATTTATAAAATGCCTTCAGGGCTGCATTAAACACCAGAACAGACATAGGTGAAGAGAGAACCTGTGAACTGGAAAATTGATCTGAATGAGCACAGAAATTTAAGACAGTTGTGGTCTGGCATCTAGTACACATTGCAGAAGATAGCCAATACTGGTAAACAAGCAATCCACTGAGGAACCTAAGGGTGACACTGAATACAATATAAATCCTGGCTTGGGACAAAGACTAGGATTGTGAGTGAGATCCAGAGCTTTGTTTATTTGTATTTGCATAGCAGTAGATCACCAACCCCCAATCCTCTGTGCCTATGATCTTTATACCATGAGATCTCTTGTACAATTACTTTGACTGGTGGCATTACTAAGAGAGATCAAGACTGGAATTGTGTATTCACTTTAGTTTTCTTTAAATATACGTCTGTGAATTATTTGGATGCAGGATAATATTAATAATAACAGATTTTTACATGCCTCCTGGATTGGATCTTTGTAATGACAGATGTAGGATAAAATATTTAATATTGAGTAACAACCCAATGAAAATGAGACCTATAACCACAATGGAAACTTCATAAATTTCTCTGTCACTGCTGCAGCTAGTGAGGCCCTCCAGAGGGTTCCAGGCAGATAGAGGAAGAGGACCAAGTAAGTTCATTACCAGGGGCAGACCCAGTAAAGAAGGCAAGATACAGTCCTAGTCTCCACATGCTGAGCTTTCCTTTGCACACAATAAGGTTAATAAGTGAAGAAAGTTTAGAGCTACCAAGCCTGCAACCAGACACTTGCTGCTGAAAGATCTCACCAGTACCTCATCCCCACCACCTCCTATCAGGGCTGCTATTTTGAGCCCTCACTCTGCCCCATTTGCCTTCGTGCCTCAGAAGGCAGAGAAATCATAGCTAAAGCTCAAGTTGACAAATGGTAATAAAACCAAAGAACTCCCAGGCAGGATTTGAGCTTGACCTCAGAGCTGGTGGTCAAGTTGAAGATATGTTTTTAATGTAAATATTCCTGGTAACATGAGCTTGGGATTCATGCCAGCAAAGCTTCTGAGGGGCCTTTTCTCACCCTGTGTTAGTTGCATACATTTCTCTTTCTTGGAGACTTCTTTTTTTCTGTTTAGGTACAAACTTTGTTCTATGGTCCCTAAAGCAGTTAGCAACTTGATGACTTTCCCAAAGCCAAGGCTGAAATACCATATAGTTGATTTCAAAAATTGAGTTGAGGTCCTTAGCAACCAACTTCTGATCTATATTCAATAAGCATCTGTGGACATCTACTTCTGGGCTTTTGTTAAAAATGTATTAGGGAGTCCTGCAGATTTATGTACAATGAATTCTAAAGTGAATTTAAGGCAGCTGAAACATTTAAGAGAGTGTTAGGAATATGTACATAGGAATTAACAATTTTGTGATTGGAGAATTGAATACACTAAACTTAAGAGAAATGTAGTTCTTTTTATGGGTAATGTATCTGAGCTTCCTGGTGGCCAGAGTTAAACAAAAAGTCTATCCAAAAGAAGAACATAGAATGATTCCTAGAAAGAAATAACAAGCTCCATTTCATTTTATGTACTTTACCACAGCTATAGGTGAAATACGTTACATGAGACCTAATGGGGCATTGATAGGTTCACTGGAAAGTACCCTCCACAGCAACATTAAAATCAAAAAAAAAAAAAAAAAAAAAACATTGTCAACTTTCTATCATCCTGTTTTGTAAACCTGTAATGTTACTGTTGTGCATTCACTCTAGTCGTTTGTTTGTCTCTTTTGCTTTTTGTCTTTCTTATATGTGTCTTTTTTCTCTTAAATAAAAAAACACAAAAAACAAAACTCAATTATTAAATGATTATTTGATAAAACAACTTTGATATTTGATTTAAAAACCTTGGGTACATAACAAGTTCTCAATAAATACTTACTTACTGAATGAATGAATTAATGAAGAAAGATATTAAGAAGTGGTCGTTTTATTTAACAACGTGGTAGCTTCTCTCAGTATTGATAAGAGCGATCATCATGAAAGCCACATTTGGTATATTTGGAGAAGGGAGTATACTTTTCAAAAGTTAATATTGTTGTTTACATAATTCCTTGAGAAACGTTCCTGTAGGGAAAGGATACACAGAAAAAAAGTTTGGAGAAGTAAAATAAAAGGTGTTTTTAAGAAAGAGAGATTTGCTCAGATGACATTCTGGAAGTATCCACTACAGAGAACCCAAAGTTACTGATAAAGCAGAAGTGATGGCATCCAAAGCACAGGCAAAAGAAATAGACTTGGATAGAAACATGGGACCTCTTGGAGTTTCCTTTAAGTTGGAGTTGTTGGCATTACTTTCTTTGCATGGTACACAGTGAAGTGTTTGTGCAGCCAGTAATAAGATTTGAGAAGCCATGGGAGCAACAACCAGAATGGCAGCTAACAGTTACTTCCTCCTTTCTTCTAATGGATCATTTACTATTTCTGTGTTACATTCCAATGACTTACATTGATTATTTTGTTCTTTGGTTAAAAATAAATGATAATAATATTGCAGGAAAAATATGTTCCAAAGGATATGTTCCCTTTGGAGCTTGGGCTTGTGCCTTCTTATGTATTTGCTACAGGTTAAAAACCCCAAGCTGTCATTGACAGCATTGAGCATCTGCTCAGAGAGGGCATCATTCCAAACTGTCCTGTACAGCATAATTCAAATATCATTTCATTTACACTTTGGGTCATAAGTGTAAGAAAAAAGTGTATGACGAGTGTGATAATACAAGAAAGATAAGTCTCATAGTCTCTGTAGGAGTAAAGCGAAAGAATAGGCTCAGTTGCTTGAGACTCCTCGCTTCATCACTCTCACTTAGAAACATGATCTTAAAGTTAGGAGATTTTTATTATTCCAAAGACTAAAACATACCTGATTACAGACAAAACTGAATTTTGAATAAATGCAAAGTATATAATAAAATATTGGTTTAATTTTCTGTACACACACATGCACAGTTGCATACATGGATGCCTAATTTATTAATTTTCCAGTAGTGCTATTTTTACTAGAGTAATAATAAACAATGGTTAAAGAGTGCTTTATGGTTTTAGTCCAAATTCAATGTTTTGTACCATGTAAACTATAGAGAATTTCCTTGTTTCAAATCTCAAAGTCTCTTGGGTAATGGGAGTGGTAAAACTCTTCATCTTTGGACCTAAGTCTGTGCAAAAGTAGAATATTTACAAAGATATCATTTTATATAAATACCCTTTCTTAAGCTCTCCTGCCTGGTCTATTGCCGCTTCAGGGCTAGATTTCTGAGTGGTTTTCTAGTCATCCCCTGAACAGGACTGGAATAAGTAAATGGAGAAAGCTGCACACTGAATAAGAGCCTTGGTTTACCTTACAAAAGGAGTGTGGTGTCTTCCCATGGTTGTCTGAGATCCTGAAATTTCAAATCTTGCCACGATGAGATTATTATTCTTTAACCCACCTTCTCACCAGGGATCAGAAGAAGACAAAACTATTCTGGGTGAAAAAAATTCAAGAGAGGACTTGTGAGATGTGCACAGGTATGCATTTGTATTTGTGCATGTGAATACCAGTGTGGTGCGGCATGCAAACAAGTAGCATTTTAATTGGCAAATGGCAGAAATTCCTACCTCATGCCTTTTTGTCCTTTGGTTTGCTCTAGGAGACACCCAAGTTTCACGGGAACACAAGCACTTTGGAATGCTTTGCACATCATTGTTGTGTCAGAGCATGGCACGTAGTAGGTGCTCAGCAGGGGGCAGTGTGGCATAGTCCTTGGAAGCTTAGATAATACGCTCTTTCTAGGTCTCGTCCTCATCTGAAACACTGGGATGATTAGTCTTTTCATAGAGTCTCTATGGTTTAAATTAGATAGTAGGATTTTAGCTTTGGAATGGACTAAGTATATAGTCCAACAAATAATAACTTTTGCCATTTCTACTTTTAAAATTATTATTATAAAACATCTCCTTCCAGTCTTGGACTCTTATCCAAATTTTAGACCTACATATCTTTTTCTATAAGGTCACAAAAGGCCTCCAACACAGAGGTTCTAAAACTCATATCACCTTGACCTCCCAGTCTTCTCTCTGTACAGGGCTCCCTGCTTGCAATAAGAGAGCAGTGTTCAGGCAGTTTTGCAAATTTAGTAGACTCTTGAGGTACAACCAGTCTAACACACAAACAATTTAGGTTATAACCAGAATTTTGTTTCAACTTCCAACCAAATTCTTAAATTATAGCCCAACTGCCAGCCACTTATGTGTCTAGATGGTCTCAGATACAGATTTAAAGTGCTCTGGAAGGAACATCACAACATCCTTTCCTGTATGGGGTTCATTGAGAAATCCTGGGCCTATGTCTCACTAAGGACACTGAGATCTTCCTGTGTGCAGGAGGTAGACTTTGAAGGCTGTGTAGAGGAGCCTGGGCCTTCAATTGACAGCTTGAGTTACAACCAGCCCTCAGGTGTGAATTGAGTTCCTAAATCAAGGTCCCACTGTGGCTTGCTTCTTTAGGCTAAACCTCTTAAATGCTCTTGGAACTTAATTTTCTCTCCATTGCCCCTTCTATTCCATTCACAGTCTAAGTGCTGTGCCCTCCATATTGGGAGACTGCCATATAACCCGAACTGGTCTGTTCCTTTTGATGTCGCATGCTCCCTGCTTTCAAGTCTGTTTCTACATGGCAAGATGACCACACTTGCTAGAACCCAAGTGTGGCCCTGCTGCCTGCCACTTCCCATTGCTTCCCAGTGCTCTTGGAATGAAGATGGACACACTCCTGCTGTCATTGCAGCCCTGGCTTGTCATTTCCCCTCCCTCTTCTCCTCTGGACTCCATTAGGTCCAGACATGTTTCAGTTCCTTAAAAGGCTCCCAATTCCCCTGGTCACAGGACTTTACACCAGCTGGGCTGCCCTCCTGTCACACCCATCTTGGCCTGGTTAACTCCACCTACCCTTCAGATCTCTTAGTTCTTCAGGAAAAACATTTCGGAATAGGCCCATATCCCTTTTTATGTTATGTTTTGTAACTAATTTTCACTGTTTTTATATAACAGTAGTTTTGTAGTCATTTGATTCATGTCTGTTCCATATGAGCAAGAGGTGAGAAACAAGTTGTATTCTCATTTGGTAATAAAATATTGCCTCACAAAGTGATAGATGCTGTGTGCGTGTGTGTGTGTGTGTGTGTGTGTGTGTGTGTGTGTGTAAGGACGACAGCTGTCTCTTTTACTCAGGTCTCACATTAACTTTCAAATTCAATGGTTTTCCCACTTATTTTCTTCAGCTATTTGAAACTTTGTGAAATCTAAGGTTTTATTTTGCATGCCATGGTAACATATAGCTGAATAATAACTAGGGGAAATTATTCTCTGACTTTGCTTTGGAGGCTTTTTGTTTAGAAAAAGTTTTTAGCACATGTTACACGGGCCAGATTTCTCTTTGTGGCTATATGAATTCAGACTCCATCTTCTTTAGCCCCTAAAGATCCTAGGCCTCTTGAATAGAAATTCAAAGAGAGAGAGAGAGAAACAGAGAGAGAGAGAGAGAGAGAGAGAGAG